>REGO01001166.1:100070-113060 GCA_010120015.1 Rhombomys opimus
TCTCTCTCTCTCTCTCTCTCTCTCTCTGAATGCTTACAGAAGCATAAAAATCAGTATTAACACCATTTGCTCCTCCAAGTGTATACTTTGGATGGATATGAAATTTGAGAGATTAAATATATTAGAGATTAGATATACAAACATTCACACACAGACACACACACACACACACAAACATATTCTAATTCTATTCATGATACAACTCTCGTTGCTTTTAGCCTAAGTTTCAAACTTTATTTTTCTTAGCTGTCATTTAAAAGAGTGATAAATGATAATATTTAAATGGAGATTAATGTCTTATTTATCGAAATTTGCCTTGAAATACATCAGGCAAAAGAATTTGCTATTTATGCAGTAAGTGATATAATGAAAACCCCACGCCTAAGCGCAAGGATGCTTTGAGGTCACCATCAGTGCCTCAGTCTGCTTAACTCCTCATCACTTAGCTGCTGCCTGTTCATCAACTCCAGTTTATATGATAAGCTTTGGAGAATGAAATAACCAAGATGATAAAAGCTATATTTTCTGAAATGTCTTTATCACTTTCTGGTTTTCAGATGAATCTCTTTGTGTCATTTCTCAATTTTCTTACATGTGATTGTTTGCCAGCACCATCTAGACAAATTGTTAAAATTCAGCCTTATCCATGGAACAGAAAATATATAAGAACATCAGAAAAAAAATAGTGAAATAACACACCCACAGAATAGTAACACTCAATGTCTTACTTTTACAATGATTAAGAACTAAATAACATTATTTTGTTGAATAATGAATCATGCCAAGTTGAAAAACTATTCAGAACTTTAATGTCTAAAATTTCATTTTCATCCAAAGGTGAAGGAGCACTTTGAAGGAGCAAATGGTGCTAATAGTGATTTTATGCTCTTGTAAGCATTCACACATTTTAACTAACATAACTCAACACATAATTTCTTCATTGTGAATGAAATCATAAATGATAAGCCATACAAGAATATTTTTACTTGAGAACAGCAATGGTCTGGAAGAAAATGATACATGTTAGGAAATTGATCCTTCTGTAGCCAATCATGTATTCTAATTGGCAACTTCAGTCATTTATTTGCTATTTCTTACTTCATGACTTTCAAGAAAAAAAATGTGGCCCTTGTGTAATAAATGTGTTTTCCTCTCTGACAGGATAGCTAAATGCTTAGAAATAGAAACACTTTGTTCCCTTAACAGCACAGAAAAATACCATTTTTAGAGTGATTAAAAACAATATTTATGGCCTCAAGTTTGCGTACTGTGCTTTAAGAAGTCTGTCAAGTTAGCTGTTTATTACTCACAGCTTAAAGCATCATTGCCAGAAAAAGATCTGTGAGTCTTTGAACAAACGTAGCTGCTGATGGAAATCAGCAATGTGCTACCATAATTTTAGATATTATGATTCACAGTAGTGACTCTATGTACTGTATTTTCCTGGGAAGGAACATACAGACAGCTAAATAGCAAGGAAGAAATAGAAGAGTTGCATTGCTATGATGCCAAATGCTCAGTTGCATTTTCCCAAGCAGGACATAATGTGGATAGATCAAATTTCAGTTTCTTATTTCCTTCTTCAAGGACTCTATGTCCCAGAAATTTTCTCATGAATATCAGCCCCCTCAATAGTGACTGACACGCTCTCTCGGAGGACCTTGGCAGAAAAGTACATTACAGTCTCACATCATAAATCTGATAGTACATGCCAAACATAAAAGCTACGTTGAGAGGGCAGCCTTGACACTTTCCTCCATTTTCATAATTATTTTAGTGGTGACAACAAAAAGGAGATACATCATATGCAGAGACTGAAAAAAAGTTAATAAGTGGATATCTCAGTAAAGAGTTTGCAATTTGTGGATTACATGCTACACTGAAATGCCAAAATGACAAAATTCCGACCAGATCAGCAGAATGGCTCAATAGGTAAAGGTGTTTGTCACTAGCCTGACAACTTGAGTTCAGTCCCTAGAACCCACATAATAGAAGTGAGCAGACTCCCACAGTTGTCTTCTGACACACACACACTCACAATTAAATGAATTGATAAATAATTGTAAAAGAGAAAAAAAAAAAACCTTCCAAAACAAAAATATTTTCCCATATGAGCAAATGTTGAGGGTATATCATGGCTGAATGTAGTTTAAAAAATGCTGATGGTTATTATTTAAGTTGAAAAAAACCCCAACATTCTAAGTATAACAATGTAACGTTAGAATCCAGAGATCCTGTAGCCCGTAGAATCACAGTTCCAGACATTTATACTTTTGAGACATTATTTGTGAATCTAGGTGCTAGGATTTCTTAAGTGTGAAAGTAAGTTTACATTAAAAGGGAGTATTGATGGCCAGACATCCTGTCCCCACATCCTTCCTAATGTCCTGCCTGAGAATCAAGAGTTTGGGTGCAGATTCATTCTGGCACAGCTGCCTTAAGAAAAACAAAACAAAACAAAACAAAACAAAACAAAACAAAACAAAACAAACAACTTCTTCCACATGGGGCCTGATTCCTCTATTCCTAACTCCCCTGGACCCCCACCAACGCTGTCTGTCTTTGGTGCTGAGGCCTAACCTCTCCCCAGGGCTTCTGCCCTGTTGTTGTTCGCCTGTGTCCATCACAGTGACAGCTTCTCTAACGCATGCCAATATATTCTTTATCTCAACGTTTCCTTGAGCCTACATCTAAAACTTTTCACAATAAAAGGAAAGTGGACAAACTTACTAGTAAATTGAAGCATGTAGTCAAATTTGGTGTTTTCTAATACAGCAAAAACATGAGAAAATAATTATTTTTTGCTTTGCTTTGCTTTTTCGAGACAAGGTTTCTCTGTATAGCCATGGCTGTCATGGACCAGGCTGGCCACGAATTTACAGAGATCTGACTGCCTCTGCCTCCCTGAATGCTGGGATTATAGGCATGCACCACCACACCATCTGAGAAAAATCATCCTTAATTCAAGTTTAAAAAAATAAAATACTAAAATATTAAAATACTAGAGTAATAAAGTTTCTAATTAATACCAAAGTGTTAAAAATTATAGCATCAAAAACTGTGGCTGAAGAGATAACTCAGTGCTTAAGAATACTTGCTGCCCTGCTAGGTGGAGCCTTTCAGAGAACCCTCTACAGTAGGCTCCCATCCTGTTGCCTTCTTCCACCTTTCCACCCAACAGGGGATCAAGGCAGATGCTGAGACTCAAAGCCAAACTTTTGGCAGAGTGAAGGGAATCTTATGGAAGAAGAGAGGGGTGGGGATGGAAGGACATGGAGGGGACAGAAGCCCCATAAGGAGACAACAAAGCTAAAAAATCTGAGCCCAGGAGGTCTTGCAGAGACTGATGCACCAACCAAGGACCATACATGGAGAGGACCTAGACACCCTGCTCATTTGTAGCCGATTGGCAGCTCAGTCTCCATGTGGGTGTCCCAATAAGGGGACAAAGGGCTGCCTCTGTCATGAACTCAGTGGCCTGCTCTTTGATCACTCGCCCCCGGTGAGGCGGCCTTACCAAGCCACGGAGGAAGAAGATCCAGGCAGTCCTGGTGAGACTTGACAAGCTATGAGCAGATGGCAATAATGGAGAACTCCCTGTTTCAGTGGACTAGGGGAAGGGAATAGGGGGAAAGAAGGAGGGAGGGTGTGACTGGGGGGAGTTGAAGGAGGGGCTTCAGTCGGGATATATAATGACTAAATTGATTAGAAAAAAAAATATTTGCTGCTCTATCAGGAAACCCAACTTCAATTCCTAGCACCCACATCACACAGCTCACAACTTCCTATAACTTCAGTTTCAGAGAATCCAACACCCTTCTTTGGCCCCCAGAGGCCTGCACACATATGGTACACACATATATACTAGGGTTCACACATTTACTTAGGCATGCCCATTCATACAAAATAAAAATAAAAAAAATTTTTTTTTCGAGTCAGGGTTTCTTTGTATAGCTTTGGATGTCCTGGATTTTCTTTGTGGACCAGGCTGGTCTTGAACTCACAGAGATCCACCTGCCTCTACCTCCCTGAATGCTGGGATTACAGGCCTCTTCCACTGTTTAAAATTTAAATAAGCTGTTTCAGTGAATCTGCTTCAGGCCCTCTCATCCTGAGGTGAGAGCCTTATTCACACACTTTCTTAGAGAGCGAATACCAAATCAGAAGCCATGTTCATGTTCATGTACCTTCTAGTGAGGCTGTCTGTATTCTTTGTCCTGTCCCTTCTTTCATTCTCATGCCCGGCAATGAGCTTCATTCATGAAATTCTCAGTTGCCATGGAAATTATCCTACTCTCAAATACTGAGTACCTGAAGGACTTATAAAAAATTCTTCTTTCCTGATCTGAAATCAATCAACTTAACGCAAAAGCAGAAACAGAACAAAAATTCTACTCCATGGAGGCAGGCTAGAATCCCATATCAGAGCCACAAAAAAGAAATTGGTCCACACACCCAGCTCCTCAATACAACTAATATGAAATTGCCAAGACAACACATCTCCTCCACAGAGAAATAGTCCTATAAAAAGTTCTCTAGTAAGAACTACCCAGATAAACTCCAAAAGAAAATTTAAAAGAACAATCAAATAATTCAAGAGTTTAAAGAGAACACAAAGACTGAAGTGAACTTGAAGAAAATAGGAAGTCCAGAGTAAGGTCCAGGAAAATACGAAGTTATAACTGAACAAAATAATCAACACAATTCAGAATTTAAAAAGTTAATTCAATACACATACAGAAGATGCAGAAGTATTGAATAAATATTGAATAAAACTCAAGTTAAATGAAGCCAAATTCATAACCGAATTAGAAAACTCAGGGAAAAACTAACAGTAAAGTGGATCAGGCAGAAAAAGACAAGAGGACATAAAGATACAGTAGAGGAACTGACCATACAAGCAAAATATATGAAAAAATACAATAACATAGTAGCATGAAAAGAATATACAGGGACTGTGGAAGGGCATGCAACACCATGCTATGGAACATAGACACCACAGGAGAAGAATCCCAGCACAATGGCAGAAGCCAGGTCTGTGTCGGGATTATAGAAGAAAACATGCCTAAACTAAGGAAAGACCTGCTTACTGAAATACAAGAAACACATGAAACACCAAATAACAATTATTCGTCATTTTACAGTTAAAACACCAAATGTACAAGACAAAGAAAGGTTTTGAAAGCTGAAAGAGAAAAACCACAAGCTACATACAAAGGCAAACCCACCAGAATAACCGCTGATTTATCAATAGAAACCTTAAAGTCCAGAAGAGCCCGGATCAATGTAGTGCAAGTTCTAAAAGACCACAGGTGCCAACCTAGATTGCTTTACCCAGAAATACTATATGCTATAGTTCGAGGAGAAAGAAAATCTTTCTATGATGTGAGCAGGCTAAAAGAATTCGTGTGAATAAAAATCAGCCCCACAGAGAGGACTGAAAACAATATTTCAGAAAGAAGAGTGTGTTAAAGATAGGAAAGAAACAAAACAAAAACAAATGAATGGCCAAGAACAGAAACAACAGACCAAGAACACTGTATCATTAGCAACTGCTTGGTGGTAAAAGGGCAGCTTCTGTAACTCTGCACAGGCAGGAGGCAGTGGAGCTGAGAGGTGAGTTTCTATCTCCCAACCAAACATAGTCTGGATGTGACAGATGGAAAAAAGTTGCTGATTTTTGTAGGTAAAGATTTCAAGTGATTCCAGCAGGAATGAGTGAGGATAGTGGTTTGGAAAGAAATGGAACAAGGTTGAAAGGAAGGCAGGAATTAAGCAATTTGTCAAGATATTCTAGTAAGGTGATATGAAAGTTGAAGCCTAGAAGGGAGACAAAACAGAGAGTCCTGTGTAATAGGAGTTGCATGAGCCAGTGTGATGCAAGGATAGAAAGCAAGCAACCAAATGTGAATTTAGAGGCCACCTGAGCGAATACAGAGGCTGCTTTTAGAGCCCATAGACAAGGTTAGCACCCCCTAACTGTTGTATCCAGCTGTTTGAAAAATAGGCAGCAAGGGCAAAAGTGGGTCCTCAATTGTCCCAACATCTCTAGGACCATTCCATTCCCCATTTTTCAGCAGTATGCAAGATAAAAGGTTGGTCAACATCTGAGAGGGGCAGAGCAGGGTCCAGTAAGGGTGCTTCTTGGAGAAGAGAGAAAGCAGGTGTGACAGGCTTAGTAAAATAGAGGCTCGGTTAAGGGTCCCCGGGCCATTTCGTAGAAGGGGTAACCAGGAGGGACAAAGTTTGGAACCCAGGTTCTGAGGTAGTCCACCAGACCCAGGAAGAAGAAAATCTCTGCCTTGGTGGCGTGAGGTACTATCTGTGATCAAAAATGAATGTGTGGCTATTGGGGGATAACAGAAAGCCGAGATACTTGACCTAAAGGACCAAGAGCTGAACTTCAGAAGGGGAGGCTCTAGGCTCCTATTTTATTTAGTAGGGAAAGGGGCTGTAGAACTCTTTTAGTGACTTCCTGCTGATTAGGGTCACTGGGTTTTTTTGAGATATACCAAAAGTATCAGTCATCAGGATACCAGTAGTGTAGTCAAACAGTGAAGTAGCAAACTATAGCAGCAGCAGCAACAACAAACAGGAAGCAACAGCACAGAGGTGGTACCACTCTGCAAAAATAGCAAGACTCTGCCCAAATGGCTCAAATCCACCAGAGGCAAAACTCTGCCAAAGCAACACAAAAGTTCTCCGGAGCATTTCTCTCTGTGAAAACCAACATAGCTAAGTGAACTGTTTCAAAGCATAGTGATGCAAAAAGCAATGTCTCCCTGTCTGTGGGCTTCTATTTATCCTTTCTCAGAGCCCACACAAGGATGTTTTTCCAGGTAGCAAAAGCCATGCACCTCACATGAGCTAGTTTCCAGCTGACAAACATCACACGCCTTTCCATGGGGGTGGTTTTCCATGGGGTTGGGGGGAGACATTGTCACATCCCACACTTGGAACCAAAACCAAAACATATTTATGTGACACAACTGAGTTGCCAAAGAAACTAGAAATTTTCACTCTGTATCTTTTGTTTTATAAAAAGTTAAGAAGTTGTGCAGTATATTGTGACAGTGAAAGCAGAGATTACATACTGAAAAAAATCACTTACATATTGGATTGTGTCTGGGTGATGGGTTGTGAGATAAGAGCACAGTAGCCAGGGCCAGAAAAAGAAATGGGAGATAATTCAGAGCCTCCTGGGGCAGACAATGCAAGTGAGCTGAGATGTAATCCTGCTGTCAGGGTCCTCCCAGATGATGGAAAAGAGATCGTGTGAATTCAGGTGTAAAGGAGTGCTAGATAAAGTCCATATCAGTAAAGTCAGAAGGAGGTAAAGCATAGAGGAAGGGCTAGGTGCCACAGCATGGACTGAAATGACTGGTGTATATACCCCCTGGTTTAAAACGGAGGAGCTATCAGGCATTAGGGCAGGCCAGATAGGGGTGTTATACAGTAAGTGAGTAGGCTTGAAAAAAATACCTTTATTAAAAAGGCATTGTAGGACAGGCTTTAAACCTTACCTATATTTTAAGAGATATGGTATTGAGAGTGACAAGGGTTGAGATGAAGTCCTGGAGTAGTGTCTTAATGGGGGATGATCGGAAGCCACTGAAAGAGAAATATCCATACTTTTGGGTAAACAGGAGAGTCTGGATTAGGATAGGGTGATCTTTGGCATCAGCCAATGGACAAGGAGATTCTTCAGAGGCTAGAAGGAGAGGGAGAATTCCAGGAGGGATTGTATAATTGTAATGTAGATATGATATCCCTCCACAGTATTGGGGTTGGGCAGCTAGACATAACGAAGGACAAGTGAAAGGTGACCCCAGAGGGAAAGAAAAAGACCTATAGCTCTGGGGTGATAGGGCCAGCTGTCAACACCCATCACAGAGATCTGAGAATAAGTTTTATCAGACTAAGCAGGAAATATAGACCAAGTAATTCCCCATGTTTATTAAAAAATGACTGAGCCCTACCTGCTACCTGAACAGTTAGCCTGGGAGCTTCCATATTAATCATGATGGATTTTTTAAATTTATATTTTTTATTAATTACAGTTTATTCACTTTGTATCCCAGCTATAGCCCCCTCCCTCATCCTCTCTCAATCCCACCCTTCCTACCTCATCTCCTCCCATGCCCCTCCCCCAGTCCACTGATAGGGGAGGTCCTCCTCCCCTTCCCTCTAACCCTAGTCTATCAGGTCTCATCAGGACTGGCTGCATTGTCCTCCTCTGTGAACTCCTAAGGCTGCTCCTCCCTCAGGGGAAAGTGATCAAAGAGCCAGCCACTGAGTTCATGTCAGACACAGTCCCTGTCTCCATTACTAAGGAATCCACTTGGACACTGAGCTGCTATCTGTGCAGGGGTTCTAGGTAATCTCCATGAATGGTCCTTGGTTGGAGGATCAGTCTCAGAAAACATCCTGTGTCCAGATATTTTGGTTCTGTTGCTCTCCTTGTCACCTCCACGTATTTCTATCTCCCCCTTCTTTCATAAGATTCCCTGCACTCTGCCCAAAATTTGACTATGAGTCTCAGCATCTGCTTTGATACCCTGAAGGGCAGTCCTTCACAGGCCTTCTGTGGTAAGCTCCTGTCCTGTTCCCTGTTTTCTTCCTCTTCCAATGTCCATCCCCTTTGCCTTTCTGAATGAGGACTGAGCATCTTACCCAGAGTCCTCCTTCTTGATTAGCTTCTTTAGGATCAGAGAGAAGGGGAGGAGGACCTTCCCTATCAGTGGACTGGGGGAGGAGCATGGGTGGAGAAGAGGAGGGAAGAATGGAACTGGAAGGGGAAGCAGGAGGAAGCTACAGGTGGGATACAAAATGAATAAACTATAATTAATAAAAATAAAAATATATCTTAAAAACTGCAAATCACAGGTAACTAGACAGAGCTGGAAATTATCATTCTGAGTGAGATAACCCAGATCCAAAAAGACAAATGTCACGTTTTCTATCAAATATGAAATGCTGAAAAAAATGTATTCATAATCCAATAGGAAATGGTCATCACTGAAAACATACACACACTTAACATTTTATAGACTGAGCAGGTCATATTTTGGAATTTGCATGTGTATGTATATATATGCATGTAACAGCAATTGATCTAAAACTAGCCAATGAAATTGAAAGATAACAAGGAGGAGTATATGGAAGAAGGAATGAAAAAGGAAAATAATGTAATTATGCTATAGTCCAGAAAATAAAAGAAAAAAATGAAAATCACATGATCAGCTCAATAGTTGTAGAAAAAGACTGACAAAATCCAACATGACTTCATTCAGAATAGATCTTGACAGACATCATTTCAATATAATAAAATATATCTATGACAAACCCACAGCCAACATAAATCTAAATTAATAAAAATGCAGAGGGATCTTATTAAAATCAGGAATGAGAAAAATGATCTATAAAAATAATTTTCTTACATGTTTGTCATTCTAGAGTAAGACAGAACCGTCAATGATACATCTGCCTTTTTGTAGTAGAATTGTAGTAGACATGTATTTGAAAGACAGTGATGGAACAGTATGAAACAGAGCCAAATTGAAAGTAGCACAGGATAGACCACATCACAAGCACTATGCATCTGATAATGTCACCGACATATTTTTAGTGCCACAACTGTTGTATTGATCATTGCCACATCAGATTAAATTTAACTTAATAGACATCATTATTCTTGGACTGGGACAAATAGAAATCTTACATGCAATATCTATTTCCTGGAAATTGAGTGTAAGAGACACTTCTATCTTCATTAAGGTGTTAATAAAGTATGTCAGATGTTTATAAGACTTTCAGAAAATTAACCAAAGAACCTCGTAGTCCACTTGGTTATTTTTTTGCAAAGTACATTAAGATATAATCTACAATGATTAAACTCAACACTGCTTGTCTGTTCTTGAGAACAACTCCTTTCGTCAGGAATTGGAAGAGTTCCAGTGGAGTTGCCATATGAGAATGAGGAAACTGTAGTCCTCTCTTGGGGTTCTTAATCTCACCGTTTCACCAGTAAAATAATTTAAAAATGAATTCAAATGGAGGTTCTAGGATCATTTTATCTAAGTTTAAAGAATAACCTCAGAGGAGGGAAACTCAGCAGTTGCTGGAATATAATGGAGAACTGAAATAAAAAGTCACCCTCTGTGTTAAGCTGGTATGGAGTTCAGCCATGTTTCACAAAAACAACTACATGGCTGGGAATAGTGCTTCAGAGAGAGAGAAAGTAGCTCAAAGTATCAGAAAAAGCACACTTAGACTGGGCAGTAGTCAAAAGAGTGTCAGAAGTGAAGAAAATGGAAAAGTTATACCTTTTCTAGCCAGGACTTAGAATAATGAAAGATCCATCATACTCCCAGTGTATCTGCTAGGAACTGCACTACAGGCCAGGAATTCTGGGAAGGAAATGTACATTTTCTCTTTTAAGGGCTAATTATGCCTCCCATCTTTTTAGCATGGCTTATAATGACCCATCTGCCTACAGGTGGTCCTGTTTTCCTAAGAGGAAGTCCCTTACCCAGGTCAGTGCCTTGCATAACCAGAAGATTAGGTCTCCACTCAGGGCAGGGATTTCATTCTTTTGACCAAAAGGAAATAGTTTACCCTTAATGGTTTGTTTTTTTTTTTTCCTTCGGCTCTGACTCACCATCAGAAATAAATAATGTTTCAGTATTTTCACTGGAAGGTAGTAATCATTAACATACCGTAATACTAGAGACCAGAGGAAGAAATGATCGTTTCCTGTTGTGGAGAATTTTACTTGGAGGCAACCATTCTGGTGCTCAAATTTATACAAAGTTAATAGTAGTATCTGAGCCACACATTTTTCATTAATTACGGTTCTATTCAGGCATAAAGGCCTTATTGTAGCTAGATAATTTTCATTTAACTTGGCATTAAAACCTTAATTTTTGACATTATATACTCTTACACCATAAAAATAATCTTTAAATGTCTCTATGAAAAAATTCTGTAGAATGATTATTAATATTTAATATTTATTAATATTACAGTAAAGGAGAACTTACTCAATAACCTGCTACATATTCAAATAACCACACAGAGAGACTAGGATTTAATTAATTAGCTTAGAGCACAACGATGAGCAATAATTACTCCATCCTGAACCTCCAAGCTGGTATTGCTTCCTCCCATTCAGATTTCCCAGATTATACTTGCTTTTTACATCTGGTTCATTTCTCCTGATGTTTCCCAGTCCTTTCCTCATGACTCCATCTGCTGCTTCTCTCTTTCTCCTCCTTCATGGGACCAGGATGTCACACCCTATTCTATGTATTGCTCACCATTGCCTGATGGGCATTTAATTGGCAGAAGAGAGAACAAATGCTTTGCATGTTTACACAGACTTGAGACAGTATATCCTCAGAGCAAACATCTCAATGCAATGTGTTTATTGAAACCAGGTATTCAAATGCTGGGGTAAAGAAACCAGCATTTGAATGAACAAGGGTAAACTGTACACAGTTCTCAAGAACATTATGCCAACACAAATCTTCAGCAGAAAGTGAAAGTGTTAAAGTGGATCCAAATGGAAGTGTGGGGTCATAATGTTATATAAAGTAGACTGTGTAGTTCATGAGACAAACGCGTGTTGAGAAAAAAATAATGAAAACCTATCTGTAGGATGAACATTGAAGACTGAATCCATGTGCCCCGAGCCCAGACTAGAGACTAAGTTAACATGACCTTACTATTTCAGTGTCTCCATTTGCACAATGCTATTTTCTTTAGCAGATGTTTGTCCAGGCAAACAATTGTTCTTGGGAAAACTTCCACAGAAGACTCGCATTTCAGGAGAATTCTTACCTCATTGCCTTCATCAATCCTATCATAGTATCAGTGATCTTATTCAATTCTAATCAAAGTTCCACATTTATAGATTTGACCTAAGCAAACTTCAAGTTCTCACTAAATTTCCTTTTGTTTTTCTTTCTGTGACCCTACTAAAGAGCCTTCAGATGGGATTTTTCATGACTGTGATAGAGTATTAAAATACCCCGTTTCGTTTAATCAGTCGTCTGTGTTGTTCATAACTGAGGCGTAGACACTGGATGTTGTGCAAAGACTAAAACTCTGGGGAGAAAGGTATGCTTATAGAGAAAGAACTCTTGAGTTTGCAACGGAAACAAATATTAGTTACTTAAATAGAAACTCTTCACACAGTAAGGCATTTAAAAAAATGTGTTTGTTTTCTAGGCCATGAAAACCTCTGTATAGATATTTATTTTTTACCTTTTATTTATTTTTTAACTTTTATTAATTACACTTTATTCACTTTGTATCCCTCCATAAAATCCTCCCTCCTCTCCTCCTAATCCCACCTTCCTTCCTCCTTCTTCACGAATGCCCCTCCCCAAGTCCACTGATAAGGGGAGGTCCTCCTCTCCTTCCTTCTGATCTAAATCTATCAGATTTCATCAGGAGTGGCTGCATTGTCATTTTCTGTGGCCTAGTAAGGCTGCCCCCCTCTTAAGGGGAGGTGATCAAAGAGCAGGCCAATCAGATTATGTCAGAGGCAGTCCCTCTTCCCATTACTATGGAACCCATAACTAGGATCTCTACAAGAGCATGAAGTGGGAGACTGAGTCTTTAGTACCCAAATACGGGGTCAATTTAAACTTCCCTGGTTAATGAAATTTCACAGGGAGATCAGCTGCAAACATCTTCCTTCTAGACAACCCTTGGGAAGGGAAATACTGAGAGCCAAGCTGCATTTGTGGGGAAGGGCAAAAGTTATTTGGTTTTAAGGATATTTCTTTTTTTTGCCATTTCTATTTAAATTTTATTAATTACACTTTATTCATTTTGTATCCCCCCCATAAGCTCCTCCCTCCTCCCCTCCCCAACTCACCCTTCCTCCCCTTTCTGCATGCATGCCCCTCCCCAAGTCCACTGATAGGGGAGGTCCTCCTCTCCTTCTTTCTGATCTTAGTCTATTAGTTCTCATCAGAAGTG
>REGO01001166.1:123868-138387 GCA_010120015.1 Rhombomys opimus
CCACTTTGTAAGTCAATCTGGCTCTTTCTCAGACAATTAGGAATAGCACTTCCTCAAGATCCAGCTATACCACTCCTAGGCATATGCCCAAAATTTGCTCCAGTATACAACAAGGACATTTGTTCAACCATGTTTGTAGCAGCTTTATTTGTAATAGCCAGAACCTGGAAACAACCCAGACGTCCACGAAGCATTTTCTTACTGCATTTCACACTCAGTCCACCGAGGGATCTGTACTCTGTGCTATGAGTATGGTAAAATGCTAATGTTTTTAGAACAAAGTTATAGATCCTTGAGGGAAATCTACTATTATACTGTTATGTGGATATGATGTCAAACTGCCTTCTGAATATTTATGTTTATCCATATAGGTTAGTGTTGCCCTCCTTCTGGGTCAGAGAAGCCTTTGGAGTGGGTAATGGTTAATGCTGAAATTTCCAAGTGGTGAAAGTATTAAGACTTTGTAACTGTTGAGCGATCTGTTCTAAATAGGCATTTATATCACACCAAGGGTACATTACAAAAAAGGAACAAAAAAAAAAATTCAAGAGCTGGAGATTGAGGTGTACTGCAGAAAGCTCCATTTTTGGGGGGAGAGGTATATTAAAATGACTGCTACACTGATAACATCAGAGCATCCAAGAGATCCACCTTCCAATTCAGACACCTGGGTCTTTGGTCCCCTTTCACCCACTGTTACTGGTTTTACTGTGCAACACTGTTGAAAATCTGCCTTCAGAATTATAGAGTGTGCCATTTTCTCTGTACTGATTGGGAGACCTTTGAAGGATAGCTGTTCTTTGTGTAATTGTAACTTAGAACAAAGTCATTGATCAGAGTAGTTGGCATGGCTGGTCACCTTATTTAAAATAAGAATGAGTGTGTATCTTTTTTTTTTCTTTTTTGTTTTTTGAGACAGGGTTTCTTTGTGTAGTCTTGGCTGCCTTTTAAATTTTATTTTGTTTCATTTATTACAATTTATTCACTTTGTATTCCAGCTGTAGCTCCTGTCCTTCATTCCCTCCCAACCCCACCCTTCTTCTCTCCTCTCCTCCCATGCCCCTTCCCCAGTCCACTGACAGGGGAAGTCCTCCTCCCTTCCATCTGACCCTAGCCTTTCAGGTCTCATCAGGAGTGGCTGCATCGTCTTCCTCTGTCACCTGGTAAGGCTGTTTCCCCCTCATCAGGAGGTGATAAAAAGCCAGCTACTGATTTCACATCAGAGACAGTCCCTGTTCCCATTACTAGGGAACCCACTTGAACATTGAGCTGCCATGGGCTACATCTGTATAGGGGTTCTAGGTTTTCTCCATGCATGGTCCTTGGTTGGAATATCAGTCTTATAAAAGACCCCTGTGCCCAAATTTTTTGGTTCTGTTGCTCTCTATGTGGAGTTCCAGTCCCCTCCAAGTCTTTCTAGTTCCTCTTCTTTCATAAGATTCCCTGAATGCTGAACCTTGGCTGTCTTAAATTCACTTCGTAGACCAGAACTCACAGAGATCCACCTGCCTCTGCCTCCCTGAATTCTGGGATTACAGGTGTGCACCGACACACCCAAATATGTATTATGGTGTCCTTGATTTCTTGGATATTTTGTGTCAAAAATTTTTTAGATTTAACATTTTAGATTTAACATTTTTCTTGATGGATGAATTGATTTCTTCTATTGTAATCTTCTACAACTAAAATTCTTTCCTTCGTCTCTTGTATTCTGTTGTCAATGTTTACCTCTGTTGCTCCTGTTTTCTTCTCTATGTTCTTTGTCTCCAGGATTTCCTTGGTTTGAGCTTCCTTTATCATCTACATTCCCATCTTCAGATCTTGAACCATTGTATTGATTTCTTTCACCTGTTTGTTTGCATATTTTCTGTATTTTTTGAGTGATTTATTCATTCTTTCTCTTCAGACCTCTCTAAAGGACTCAGCCAGTTTGGCTTTATCTTCCTATTTTTCTTAACAATTTTTTTGTTTCCTTAATAATTATCTGCACAAGCATATATTTAAGGTCATTTTCTTGTGTTTCAGTTGTGTTAGGGTGTCCAGGGCTGCTTGCCATGGGCTAACTGAGTTCTGGCGATGGCATATTGCTCTGGCTTTTGTTGATTTAGTTTTTATGCTGGCCTTTAGTCATCTGGTTGTCTCTGGCATTGGCTAGTAGTTTCTGGTGCCTGCTACACTCCTGGGGGGTGCTGAGGGAAGAGTCCTGGGGAGGAAGCTGACTGGTCCTGAAGGAACACTCCTCAAACTGATGGGTATGGCCTCTGACATGTGCTTCTCAAAGAATTGCCCATGGTTCTCCTCAGATGTATGATCCTGTGGACTAACTGGATTTCTTAGGAGTTCAGGGACTCTCCTCTCACCAGGGAAGTCCTTATGGCAGCCAGCCACCCAACCACTGGTTTTGTTGCTCTCAGGTTAATGAGCTGCAGCTGACCAGACATTGTATTCAGGCACTGTGCTTGCTGGGGGCAGCCATTTTGGAGAACCAAAGCTCCTGTTGGTCTCCCTAGGGATATTGGTTAAGCTATGGAGCTGCATCTGGGGCTGTTCCTCTGGCTCACAGGTATCAGGAGGCCCAAGGTTGGAGCTTTGAGCTCTTGTACCTGGAAGGTATTCATGGGCTGGTTAGAGGAGTACAAAGATGAGTGGCTATACACTGAGACAGAACACTGACAGGAACTTGGGAACCTTTAGTCAGGTGACCTGATGTTGGTCCTCCTCCCAAGGATCCAGCCTGTGTGTGAGGACAAGGGATCCAGGCCAAGCGGGTGAGAGGTATCAGAGTCACTACTCAGACACTGGGAGTCAGGTGAATGCAATTTGAGGGCAAGCAGATGCAGACTCGTTTATTCTGGAAGAGAGAGCTTTGGGAGATCGATCAGGTTAATTTCCATTTGTCTCTGGGCAGACTCTCCAATGCCAGGTCACTAGGTCATGAACTTTCTGCCTGCCCAACTACTTCTGTAGTCATGTTAGCAGAAGTTGCTCCAGGAGGTGAGCCCTAATGGCTCTTTGGAAGGAGTGCCCACAATCTAATGTCGGATCTTCTTATTTCCCTCACTGTGGGCTCTCCTCTCGACTGGGAGAGCAAGGCACTGGTGTTTTCAGGCCCACATGTAGGTCTGGGATGGTGAAAGCAGCTTTCAGGCCTGTGGCTAGATGCTGGAGATCAAGCTTCGGTGGGAACCCTGGAACTTTCCCAGGGATTAGCTGGGTGACCTGGGGTTGGACCCAATTGTTTCTTTTACTGTGGGCTCTCCTCTCACCTGGGAAACACAGACACTGGTGTTTTGGAACCCATAGTTTGGTCTGTTGGAAACGGTCACTGCTGTCCTAGGTGTGTGATCGGTGCCACCATCTTGGATCTCCGCCATATTTTCTTTATCCATTCTTCACTTGCAGAACATCTACGTTATTTCCAGTTTCTGGCTATTTCAAATGATGTTGCTATGAACATAGTTGATCAAGTGTCCTGTGGTTTGGTGGAACATCTTTTAAGTATGCCCAGGAGTGGTATAGGTGGGTCTTTCCCTAACTGGGGGGCCTTGTCTAGCTTCAGTAGAAGATGTGCCCAGTCCTACTACAACTTGATATGCCAAGGTAGATTGATGGAGGCTTTTCTTTCTCTGAGGAGAAAAAGATTGGGACATAAGGGGAGTGGAATTGAGGGAGGGTCTAGGAGGGGGGAAGAAAGCTTTGATCTGGATGTAAATTAATTAATTAATTAATACAATTTACACTAAAAAAAGGAAAGAAAAAAGACATCTAAAGTTAGGAATACAAACCTTGACAAAACTCAGCCATTCATGAAAAAGAATGAAGCTTCCTTCTTTTTTGTCTTTGGTGGAACTAGCTCACCCTAAGGTAGGGTTACTTGTCATGCCTCAAAAGTCAAGGTTAAATGTTGTGACACAGGGAAGAGGCGAGAGGCAGAGAAGACTCAGGAAGCTAATGCAACTTAATTAGACTCAGGAAGCTCAGGAAGTTAAAAGGTTGACAAGATAGCTTTTCAAGGTTTAAATAAGTGATGAGGGAGTGTTGGAGGTTGGTCTGGTGCTCTGTGTAGTCAGATGCTAAATACTAGCCCCCCAGATCTGGTTGCTATCCAGCCATGTCCACCAATGATGATGTGAAAACTTTAATACACAATATTCTTGATTGGTTAAAATAAAGAAAGGTTGAAGCCTGTAGCTGGGGAGAATAGAGGCAGGCAGGGTGGGGGTCTCAGGAGGGACAATGAGGCAGGGAGATGTGGAGAAAAAGGAGAAGGGAGATGGAGAAGGAGGACTCAGCCTGATGGAGCAGATCCCGCTCAGACAGGATGACTTATTGGCAAGTAATTTGGGGAATGCAGTTGGGTGATAGCCGGGCTAGCTTAGGAAATTAGTTTAAATCAGACCTTCCCAGTTATTGTGCCAAAGTTGTTTAAATAAATTAATAGGTCTCTGTCTGGATTATTTTGTGGCGGGGGTTGGGGGGTGCCACACATCCTGGTCATAGAATAGCCCTCAAGAGTCTAATAATTACTTCACACAAGGAGAGAAGAGTTTTTTCATGTAATACTTCCGTGTTGGGCAAGGGGTTCCAGGGATGCTGCAGCTTCTTTGGGTTGTCAGAATGGTGGTGTAAGCTTTTTGATGATGCAGTTACTCAGGAGTCACCCATGATCCTTCAAGTAACCCATCACTCATTTTTCTGTAACCACAATAAATTCATTGGCTCAGTCAGTCATGGGTGGAATAATTCTTTTGGTATGTCACAGATGCCCTATTTGAGGTGAACATATTTTTTTCCCCCATCTCCCAGGTGTGTGTGTTGCGGGGGAGACAGCATTTAATATGAAAATTCTAATTATACCTCAAGTCAATATTTCAGAAGTTTGTGAGGGCTAATAATGGAAACTAATTCTGATTAAAAATAAAATGTAGATTAAGGTGAATAAATGTTGAGAACCAGCATCTGTGTACGTGTGCAAAAGGCTAGCAAAAGATGACCAAGGGTCAGACCTATGGAATAGCATCACCTTCAGTTTACAATTTTATTTAGTTGTAACTTCTTTTCACTTAACCACATAGTAATGGTTTTAGCAGGAGAAATAGTTGGCATTTCTTGTTAAGAAGAAACAAGAAAGGTGAGCTAATATACTATGTTGTTACCCCAGTTTCTGTAATTATTGCAGATGAAGCTGAAACATTCCTCAAGTAGCATAGTTGAGTGTTTCCTATGGTTTCCCACACTTCAAAAAACCCAATAAAGATTTTGTTTCAAATTGTAGAAAAATGATTGGGCCTCCTTATATGGTGGAGTATATGATCATTTTATTTTCTCATGCTTTCTTTTCTCTTAAGCTAATAGCGAAATCTATTTAAATTTCTACATTCCTTATATTATGCCATACAAACTTATGAAGGCCTAATGGAATAGAAAACATTTGAAAAATAAGAACAAATCCCACAGAGCGAGGATTCATTTGCCTCTTGCAGGGTATTTTCTTTGTTCTGTAAATATTTCACATTCAAAACCAGCAGCTAAGTCACATCTCTGTCTTTCTCCACCAGCCCTTGCAAAGCTTGCTTCCTCCTAGTTCTCTTCCTAAGGTCTCATAATTAGACCGAAATAATGAGGCATTTCACCTGAGTATCCTGAGAATGCATTAGGTATTTTAAAGCAATAGATCTTTATCTCTGCGGGGGAGATAAGGAATGAGTTCAAGAGGGATGAAGGAGACAATGAAAGTGACCAGATAAATATTAGATTATTTTTCTAATTACAAAAAGAAAAAAAAAATGGAAAGAAAAAGGAACCGCCCTCTGAGTACTGGAGCCTTCCAAAGGGACCAAAGATGTCTTTATAAACCGATTTGCCTTCCTAACTGTGATTTACCAGAATGACACTTAATATGTTCTGAGCACAGTTGATGCCTCAGACACAATGGCGGATGACAGCCCACATAACCTCTCTTTCAGCTTTCATCTCACATATTCCATTTGAAGTTGAGTTCAGATGAGGGAGAGAGACACAGAATTAATATTACCTTGGATCAGCCAAGTCTCCAGAGGGAGCAACAGAAGCTCTTCTGGAAACAATAAACCCTTTAAACATGACAGGGGGAATGAGACCTTAGAAGGCCTCTGAAAGTATCCATTATTACAGAAGGGACAGGGGACTTTGTTTTTTTTCTCAGTAAAAGCAGTGATGAAATAGTGCCAGTTTTACATACAAATTCAAAGATCTAGGATGGTTTGTGTTAAAAGTCTTTCTCCTGCTCCATAACACAGTCAGCAGAGAGAAAGAATTCATTCATATGAACTATATTTGTCATGACATTGATATTTGTCTTCTGTTTAATTTTTTTCTGAAGAAAAATCAAATAAAAATGGGTTACTTCAGCAGCAAAAGCCAGAAAGGAAAAGCAAATTATATGAACACACACACACACACACACACACACACACACACACACACGCGCGCGCGCGCGCGCGCACGCACAAACCTTTTCAGATTAAAATATCCAAAAGTTCAAATAGGAAATGTATGGCTACATAAAGAATTCAAGAATATTTTAACTGATACAAAAGTGTACACTTACAAAAAGAAAAGAAAAATACCAGGACCCTTTATAAATAACATAAACAAAATACATATGTACATTTGTGTGTTCTAACAGCAATATATTCATTACTATTAGCATTACAATGAATGCATCTAGGGGATGGGGATGGCTCAGTGATCAAGAGGGACTGCATTGCAAGATGAGGACATGAGTTTGAATCCCCAGCACGTGAATGAAAGCAGAGCCTGGCTGTGGGCATATGAAACCCAGCCTGGAGTGGGGTGACTGTTTATCATTGGTTAGAAATTTTATAGATCAGTACCAGAGACATTTATTATCACACAATTCTTTCTTTTACTAACACGGGCAAGACCCAGCAGGGAATCTGTAAATGACAGTTTCTCACTAGCTTAGCCTGAGGGGGGAAAATGCACTTTCAATTTTAGACACTTGGCTGGTAGTGAATCCTAGAAGATCTTCCAAAGTCACTGAGAGGACTGTTGACAAGCCTTATCTACCTCATGACCATGGTGAAGGAGAGCATGGCAGCAACTTTAACATCTCATTATATCATTGTCTCCATGAAACTGTCATTCAGTGCAAAGAGCTTCTCCAAGAGAAGCATTGTCAGTTGCCTTCAATCCTAGGTGCAGTGAATTGAAACTCAACTTTCCTGAATGAAATGCTAAATGCCCTCATCTTTCAATCTTTCCTTTAGGGAGAAAGAGGCTGATTATGGCAAAGAGAGCTGATTTTAGCTACTTTTTTCAAAGAGCCACTTCTCTGCTAAGAGCCAGGGTCAAGACATATTAAGCAAAATGTTCAATACACTGTTAATGGATGTCCTGGAGGGATCACAAACTTATTTATTCAAGAAAGATTCAGTTATATTCAACAGAATGGTAATTAATGAAGCAAGAATATAAAACCATAAATTTAAGTAAATTCATCACCAAGTGAAAATAAAAGTAATTAGGATATGGCTGTAGGTCTTTGATTCTCAGAAAAAAAATAAAGTAATTACAATTTTCCCTAGACAATGACCTATGTATAAAGAATTATCTCTTAATAATTTTAATTTCATTGGTTGAAAGTGGTACAGTTAAGAACCCAAATTTTAGTTAAGTGACTGTATTACAAAGTTTTATTTAACCACACACTCTGTTTTAAAAGCTCCCTTGAACTTATCTGCAATGCCCTTAGTTGTGGGCATCATTCTCATCGCATGCTCATTAGACCCCTAGTGAAAGCTGTACTTGGATTTCCATACTTTATTACCAACCTAGTTAATCACATATTCCAGTATTTGTATATTCATGCAGACAGACAGGCAGGCAGGCAGGCAGGCAGGCAGATATACACACATACCACATGTAAACGCCCACATACACCAATGACTTCATATGATGAACTCACAGTAATTCTAATCTTAGCATAGGCATTCTTCTACGGTGGATCTCATTCCAGACTAAAGTTTTGATTAACTAGAAAGACCATCTTTAGACTATGTTAGGATCATGTTGGAAAAGGCCAGGTATCTGTTTATATTAAAGCTCCATAAGTATTTCTCATGTATAGTCATCAGTGAAAATCCTGGTCTACAGTTATGGATCTATGACATACACCAGGGATAAAAGGTCTTCCACAGATTCAAAATCAGATGCAGAGAAAATAAACCTTAAATATTCAATAGAATGTCTAAAGGTCTGGATTATAATGATCAGGACTGAATTTTAGATGATGGAATGCCTTTTGATTTTATCCTATCCACAGCACATAACTCTATCAATGCAGAAATAAGCAAAATTTGTATATTAGAATCTTGTTTACCTGCAAATTTCATGATTTCCTTGTTTTTTATTGCTGAGTAATATTCCATCGTGTAGAGATACCACAATTTGTGCATCCATTCCTCCACTGAGGGGCATCTGGGCTGTTTCCAGCTTCTGGCTATTACAAATAAGGCTGCTACAAACATGGTTGAGCAAACGTCCTTATTGTGTACTTGAGCATCTTTTGGATATATGCCTAGGAGTGGTATGGCTGGATCTTGAGGAAGCGCTATTCCTAGTTGTCTGAGGAAGTGCCAGATTGATTTCCAGAGTGGTTGTACAAGTTTACATTCCCACCAGCAGTGGAGGAGGGGTCCCCTTTCTCCACAACCTCTCCAGCATGGGATCTGGAAAAGATCATCCTGAGTGAGCTGTCCCAGAAGCAGAAAGATGCACATGGTATATACTCACTCATATAGACATATAATATAGGATAAACCTATTAAAATCTGTACACCTAAAGAAACTAATGAAGAGGGAGGACTCTTGCTAAAATGCTCAATTTCTATCCAGAAAGACAAAGAGGCTGGACATCAGAAGAAGGAGAAAAGAGGGAACAAGTCAGGAGCCTGACACAGAGGACCTCTGAAAAGCTCTGCCCTGCAGACTATCAATGTACATGCTGAGACTTATGGGCAACCTTTGCAGAGTGCAGGGAAACTTAGGAAAGAAGTGGGAAACAGAAAGATCTGGAGAGGACAGGAACTCCACAACTAGAGCAACAGAACCAAAAAATCTGAGCCCAGGGGTCTTTCCTGAGACTGATATTCCAACCAAGGACTATGCATGGAGATAACCTAAGACCCCTGCACAGATTTAGACCATGGCAGTTCAGTATCCAAGTGGGTTCCATTGTAATAGGAACAGGGACTATCTCTGACATGAACTGATTGGCCTGCTCTTTAATTACCTCCCCCTGAAGGGGAAGCAGCATTACCAGGCCACAGAAGAGGACAAGGCAACCATTCCTGATGAGACCTAATTGACTAGGATCAGAAGGAAGGAAAAGAAGTCCTCCCCTATCAGTGGACTTGGGGAGGGGCATGTGTGGAGAAGGGGGAGAGAAGGTGAGATTGGGAGGGGAGGAGGGAGGGGTTTATTGGGGGATGCAAAGTGAATAAAGGCTAAGTCTTTGATGACTAAATTTGAATTACTTAAACAGAATTATTCCTCTGAGAGAAGACTCAATGGTTCCTGCTATGGTTACTCTTCACTTAATTAGACTTAGAATTACTACGCAAATATATCTCTGGCTCTACCATGAGGACATGCACAGAAAGGAAGGCTCCTTGAAGGCTACTTAGATCTGGTTAGTGAAGATCCCAGGATTGAAGTTGCCAGCAATTTGAGTAGCTTCAGCAAACCTCCATGTCACCTCCTGGCTCCTGTTTCCAAAGGATATGACACTGACATCAGCAAGGTTTTCAACGGCTTGAGATGCCAGCAGGGGCTTTTCCAGGCCCTCTTTGGATTTATGACGTAGAGTCCATCACTTTCCCATTTTTCTATGTACTTTGCCATCTGAAAGTCAAGGTTGGTACCACCCAAGTATGTTTCTGTTACAAGGAACTTGAGACCATCCCCTTCCTTCATCTGCAGGATGCTGAAGACTGTGAAGACTGTGTGAGAGATTTCTTTTAAGTCACAATGGGACCAAGAAGAACACCAGCTATACCCCATTGTGACACGGCTGCAAAGGTGTATTTTAAGTATCTTTGCTTTGGAATTTTAAGACTTGATTAGTTGATAAGACTTCAGCAAACTACAATATTGGATACTCCAAAGTTAAAGACTAAAAAGGTCTTTTTCTTCTATTGCCCTTTCTGTAATTACCTTCTGAGCTTTCGTGAAACCTTTTCCTTGTTCTATCCTAACGAGGCACAACTGCTGGTAAGAATATTCAATGATGCTTTCAAACAAGATTCATGTAAATTTTTTTAAAAAAATAAGTAATTTTTTATTTTATTTTATTTTATTAATTATACCTTATTAACCCATAAGCCCTTCCCTCCTCCCCTCCCGATCCCACCCTCCCACCCCCTTTTTATGCATGCCACTTCCCAAGTCCACTGATAGGGGAGGTCCTCCTCTCCTTCCTTCTGATCTTAGTCTATCAGATCTCATCAGGAGTGGGTGCATTGTCATCTTCTGTGGCCTGGTAAGTCTGCTCCCCACTCAGGGGGAGGTGATTAAAGAGCAGGCCAATCAGATTATGTCAGAGGCAGTCCCTCTTCCCATTACTATGTAACCCACTTGGACACTAAACTGCCATGGGCTACATCTGTGCAGGGGTTCTAGGTTATCTCCATGCATAGTACTTGGTTGGAGCATGAGTCTCTGGGAAGTTCCCTGTGTTCAAGTTTTCTTGCTCTGTTGCTCTCCTTCTGGAGTTCCTTTCCTCTCCAGCTCTTGCTATTTCCCACTTCTTACATAAAATTCCATGCACATTGCCCAACAGTTGGCCATAAGTCTCAGCATCTGCTTTGATAGTCTGCAGGGCAGAGCCTTTCAAAGGCCCTCTGTGGCGGGTTTCTAGCTTGTTTCCTGTTTTCTTCTTCTGATGTCCATCCTCTTTGCCTTTCAGGATGGGGATTGACCGTTTTCGGTAGGGTCCTCTCTCTTGCTTAGTTTCTTTAGATGTACAGATTTTAATGGGATTATTCTATGTTGTATGTTTATATGAGTGAGTATATACCGTGTGTGTCTTTCTGCTTCTGGGACAGCTCACTCAGGATGATCCTTTAAATTTTTAATTAAGCGTGAGAAACTTAGAGAAACTGACGCAAGGAAAAGCAATAGGAATGCTCACTACCTGGATTCCAGGACATAAGCAGCGGGAAGAAGCTCACGAGCTCTACTTTGTAAAAATGTGATGGCAATTTATTTTGTTATTTCCCTAATGGACGTATACATCTGGAAAGAAATTTACATAGAAAGGATATTTCTGAAAAAAAAATTATTTGAATACTGTAAGCAAGTTGGAAAGTACTGAGAGACCAATTTTCATACCTAGGCTGATACATGATATCCACAGCTGAGAAATACTTTATCCACAAGACGGAATCTTAGAGTTCACTTCAGTTATGATCTTTATTGTTGCTAATTTTTGCTTCGCCCAGCATTACGTTCAAGAAAACAATATTTAAGGGACTGAGGCTGCAACAGCAGCATGCTCAGAAAAGTTCATGCACTTGTGTAAGTTTTCCAGGTCATAGGTACTTTCCTGGATGTTAGAATTGCTACTTTCTTCAGAAAATACATGAATGGTACCCATTCATCCAGAGAACTTGTAAAGATATCTGAAACCCCCTGCCTTTTGTTATAGTGTGTCTACCCCTTTATTTCCTTCTTATTATTACTTATTTTTACTTATTTTTACTTATTATTTACTTATTATTACTTATTTCATATCCCATGATATGAAAATATAATTCTGATAATATTGTCCTACATACAAAAGTTTTATAATTTGACTTTTCTTGTTTATGTCTTCTCTCCCTGTCCCAGAATTAGATGAAACATTTTTGACTGAAAATATCTTTCCAAGTTTATGTTTCATGATCTGATTAAATATGGCCAGTTTCTCTGCCATATTTGCCAAAGGATGGCTATGTTTCAATATCATGTCTGTCTCATCCTCTGGTTTGGAAAAAGTGCATATCCATGCAGAAAGGGAGGGGATGTGTATCCCCAACAACGTAGAGAAGTGCGGAAGCATACGTTTTGAGAAGAATCAGGAAGCACTCCTTCACTGCGGAGTTACTCGTTACCCAAATATTTACTGAAGAATGCTAACATGCTGGAAACGCATGGAAGTGTTGTGCTCCATCTCTGACTTCGCAACATGTATGTGTTTGCAGGTGAAGTGTATGTGTGGGGACTTCTTTGTTTTAAGCATGGGTTCTTCAATGGTTTTGCTTGTCCATTTCTTTGTATTCCTTTCTTTAAAGACTTTCAGAGTTATATAGAATATTGTGTAATAATTTAGAAAATTATTTTCTACATTCTTGGTCCATCTTTGTTTACCAGTTTTAAACAAAAGAGCAAATTTTCTATCTTCTCGATGATGTAAGTAAAGGTTCTTATGCCAAACAGATGATGGTGCATAGAACCAAAAAAACTTGGTTTATGCATTAGATGAGCTGCCTCTATAGTCCAATGTATGTATGTAGGTGTCTTTGATGTTACTAGATTGCATTACATTTATGGCCACTTATACTTCTGAAAGCTAAAAGGAAACACCCACACTTACATAATTGTCTACCAAATGTCATTACAGTAACGTGAAGATAAAGGCTGCATGAGAGTTTCTGCCATTCTTACTGTAAGGTGTGGGTCTATTGACCTCTTCTATGATTAGTTTTTAACATACCCCATGTTAAAATATGTTTATCCAACTATTTTGACAAATGTCAACTATGGCATTATAATTGGTCTTTCTATTTTTGGTAAAGCTGTGGAAGTTTGGTAAAGTTGTCACTCTATGCTAATGAGTGACCCAAAGAACTTCTGCATGGCCTTAGCCTTTTGCCGTTTAGACTTGGTGAAGAGAGAGGGTTTGTAAATTGAATATAATATTACCAGTAGCCAATAATTTGGCCTAACATACTAATGAAACAAAACCCTCATAAAGTGCTCTAAACTGCTGCTCTATGAACTGGTATGCTCAGAATATTCACATATTGAGAGGGTAGCATGCCCCTTCTCAAAGAAAGCAGATGTTCTGCTCTTGGAACCCACTTAAACCATATTCTATGGAACTCTTTATTTGGTTGTTGTCTTCTATCCTTTATAGTGAATTGCATGGGTAAAGTGCCTTCAAGAGGCCTGTGGGCAGTTTTAGCAAATCACGGAACCCGAAGAGCTATTAAGTTAGAAGCAGAGGTGGCCTGAGGTTTACAATAAACATCTGAAGCCTGATTGGTCCTGTCAGATTGAGCTTTTTAATTTATTGCATCACAAAGTAACTAAAACTTAAAAGTCTCCAAGTGGAATTTCATTCTTGAGGATCCAGCTAGTGTCCTCGAATTAGAAAACAGTTGAGCTAGCACATAAAATAGACAATGGCCATGACAAGTCACTGAATGCATTTGTCACATTGAACCCTCTGTTCAGTATGGAGGAATATTTACACAGCTTTAATACACTAAACACTTTTAAAGTATAAATAAATTTTAACATGATGTAGCTATACCTCTTCATGTTAGGAAAAAATTGAAACAAAACAAAACAACCTCCTCTGCTAAGCAAACCAAAACCAAAACACAAAATAATAAACAGAAATCACTAGTAAACAAAATAGTTCCTCAGAAATAACCTAGCTATATGTTCTGTTTGGTTATCTCCTGAAGAAGAATGAGGAGGAGGATAACCAGCACCAGCAGGAGCTGGCTGGCTGAGCAGAAGTAGTGTTTCTTTATGATACCTGAGTATGTTCTGGAGTCGAGTCTAAAGGAAACCAGTGTGAGGATGGAAGGCAAGATTCAGAGAGGAAAAACCACCTCTAGGCCTTTTGTAGCATCAAGGTGGCACCAAGCCTTGAGGCTTCAGGACTCATGCTCTGCAGGCATCATCAGTAAAAGGAGTAACCATGGAGATCCCCTTGTTAGTCCTAGTTTACTTTAAAATTCCCGACACTGCTATTCAACAGACACAAGCTTACTCTGGGCTCATAAAGGTGTGTATACTGACGTGGAATTCCCTGTGAAAATTGTTTTCCTTCTTGTGAAATTAGCAGTTATAACCTTGGCAGTGTAACTTTGTGTTGAGTGTGGCCTTTTATACTCTTTCATCCCATGAGAATATTCCCCGGGTTCATGGAGAAAGAAGCTTCTCTGTACTCTAAAGGCAAACCAGCATCATCTTCACGTTGGAACTTCAGTACTTCAACTTGGACATAAAGAAAATGTCTATCGACTTGAGTGCTGGAATGGCATGGTATACTGCACTCCGATAAAGATAGCCATACAGATCTCTAACACTTCCTAAAACTGCTCACCAGTCCTCAGTGCATCAGCAAAGAGAGAGCTAATCATTTTCTGAACAGAAAATGGTGGATATAGGGAAGTAGAGGAAAATAGAATTATGTGTGAACTAAAGATTAGGATGGAAAAATATGTACATCACATTTTTTT
>REGO01001166.1:216753-226937 GCA_010120015.1 Rhombomys opimus
TAAAGGAGAACTCTGGGGATTATGAGAAATTGCTTACTTGAACCAAGCTGAAATATTACAAAAACGTTGGCATCTTCCATCAGCCATTGTCTGTTGTATCATTTGATTTTTATTGAAAGCAAAATCCGATTTTCCTTGCCAGAATTTATCACTGTACAAGTGATGCCCACAGGCTTCTGAAGCCCTTGTGTTGTCGTCCTACAAAACCTTGTTGATAGAGGTCAAGATGAGGCTAGGCAAGAAAACGGCTGCTTTGAAAAGACTGATGTGTGTTTGGAATAAAATACATCTGTGTTCTTTGTATTAATGAGCAGGAGGAGGAGTCTCAGTTCTGAAAAACTGTTTTCCATTTTTATTCAGCTTAAAAACCAGCTTGTAAGTATTTGCTTACCTTTTTGGTTTATTAAGGTACTTATTTCTGTTTGCTTTTACTTCATTCTTTTATGATAGACCTAAAAATATTTAAAGAGTTGTCTATATCTGAATATATATTTAGCATATAAAATTTAAATAATAGAGATTCTAAAGCACATTAATATGATTTCATCCTGCATTTTTCCATTGCCTGAAATTCTACTGTTGGTAACTCATTTTGTTCTTTTATAAAAATATACTACTTCCTATAATCTATTTAAATAAAAAATGTGGCAAACCAATTAGTCAATATAATTTTAGTCAGAATCAATTTATACATGGAATATTTTCAACTAATAAAATAAAACAGGGAAACAGATTAGATTGTGTAAAAGGAAAACAGGCCTTAGATATAGAATGGATGTAGTTTTATTAAATGTACATTTCCCTCAGTGCAGAATTAGTCCCTGAAATATTGTTACATAGCTAAATAGGGATTAACAGCTTTAGATGCAGTTGGCGTTGTACCTTTCCTCATCTCTAGCTTTAGATTTCATCTCATATTTTTCTGTTAATATTATAAAGGGAAACATCACAGCTGCCCCTCCTTAGTACTTAAAATGATGGTGCCATCAGGTCTTTGTTGGGACTTCTTAGAGAAAAGCTACTTCCTCCTGGTCAAATGCCTGGAAACTGAGTTTGGCCCTGGGTGGAGATATGACATTCTGATGTGCTCCAAAGATTAAAGCAGTACATCCTATTATCTACTTCCTTAAGTCTTACCCAACCGGACCTGTCAATCACCTGGCCAGGAGGCCAGTGCTCAGGATTGCTGATTCACCTGAAGCCATACTAAGGAGGTGTGAGGAATGATTGTTCCTTGGATGATGTAATATAATTCTCTAGAAGCATCTCTTTTGAAGTAGCTGCCAGCAGAGCTTCTGATGTGTGTCACTGCCAGGCCTGCACAATTTTCTGAGTTATAACTCAGAGGGAATAACTCTTCTCTTCTCTTCTCTTCTCTTCTCTTCTCTTCTCTTCTCTTCTCTTCTCTTCTCTTCTCTTCTCTTCTCTTCTCTTCTCTTCTCTTCTCTTCTCTTCTCTTCTCTTCTCTTCTCTTCTCTTCTCTTCTCTTCTCTTCTCTTATGCTCTCTTTGACATTTTGAACTTCTTCATTCTTTCTGTATCACTACTCCCATTGCCCCGTGAAGATGAATGTGTCAGCTACTCTAGAACCTGACTCAAAATACAGTATCTCTTCTTTTGCATCTTTTTCCACCTTGCAGATGCTGAGCTTTAAAGTTTACCTGCCGCACTAGTTTTTGTTTTCCAAACTCTAATAAAGTAGTTTATAATAAACTTGTCTGCTTTTAAATTCTTTTATTAATGAGACAAAGAACTCACAAGAGAACCTCAGTTTCCGTAGGAGTAATATGTAATGTCAGTAACAACACACAGCTTTTACTCAAAAGATATGCAAAAATAGAGTTCCAGTATACTGGAAGTTCACTGTGATATTTAGTGTTAATTGTCAATTCAACAAGATTTATAATTGCGTGGGATGGGCCTTGGGCATGCTTGGGAGTGATAATATTGCTTCCTTAATTTAAGTGAGAAGACCCAGTAATTGTGTGTGGTATCCTTGGATGGGATCTGAGAATGTAGATGGAGAAAGGAGACTGTGAAGCTGCATGCATTCTTTGTGTGTCTGCCTCCTGATTTTAGATGACATGTAACCAAACTCCTGCTTCTTTGACTACCCTACCATGTGGACTGCACCATGGGACTCTGAGCTAGACCAATCCTTTTCTTCCCTAAGTTGTTTTATCAGGGATATTTTAATCACAGAAACAGAAAGAATTGACTTAGATGGCCATCTAGTAGTGTGAGGGTCTCTGTGATTACCATGGCCAGCAGCGGGAATCAAGATGATAGTTCAGTTCAACACAACTCAGTAGTTGGTGCTGGTTTAAACTTCAAGAGTCTGATGCTATTTTAGGTATATTTAAACACAGAACAATTTGGTGAAAAATTTCCTGGTGATAAATAACTCAGTCTCATGTAGACAATGAAGCTAAGACATGGCTACATCAAAACTCTTTGCAAAAGGACATGTGACATCTTCCAGAAAGCCGAGTTTACAGATTTTCAGGCTAATAATAAGGGTCTAGATGAAGATCTGGTATGGTCTTGGCCACACAGATATGGCAAAGTTCCCCAGGCTATTAACCACATCTGCTTCTAGCCTTCTGGGCATAAAACAGGTTGGTTATATATGTCTTCATTTGAAGGGACAAACCTTGTGTTTAACAATCCTGGTTCCCCTGGTTCTGTACTGAGTGTTTGTGTCTCCAAGTCCACATGTTGAAACTTCAGCTCTAGTGTGATAGAATTTGGAGATAACAATAGGAGAGTTTAAATGATCATTTTCTAAGGGAAAAAAAATAGTTCTATTCTGTTAAGATAGCTTGTTGACTAATACAATAGTCCCCACTTAGTGAGAATACAATGTGTCCCTGGCTTCATTCCATTAGGGAAGTAATGAGGTATTAATAAGCTTGGAGGTCATTGAGAAGCCAAGCTCTCCCTCATAATCAGTTTTGGATTCAATACCCCATGTCCATGGTAACACACTAAGAAAGGGGAAGTATCACAACTGGCCTTCTTAGAATTTGAAAGATTCAGAGAAAGGAGGGAGGAGGTGTCATAATTTCCCTCATATGATTTAAAATACAGTATGAAATGAAGTAAGAAAGCTGATTCCTATCAATAAAGCCTGATATTTCATAAATGTGCTTGTTTTTTTTAGTTCTATTTATTTTACTTTCTCTGTGTGTTTTGTTCACATGTATATCTGTACATTGCAGGATCTTGGTACTTGAGATCTCTACATAATGTTTGACCGAAAGGATAGGACTTAACTCATAGCTCTGACCCTTCATAGAGGCATAACCTTCTAAACTGCCCTCAATATTGTAGGATCATCAAGACATATGATTGCTTCCTCTTTTAAGAGCTCACTCAAACAGGCCTCTCAGTCATGTGAACAAGAATCCACCCCTCAAAAGCTATCTGTTGCAGAAATTTCACGACACAGTTAAAGACGTTAAAAAAGATGTGAGATCTCTCACCTTAATGAAATATGTGCTCATCATCCCCAGAAGAGTCTTTTCCTCTCGTCCGACTCTACTCTCTGGGCATTTGATTTCCCCTTACAACTACTGACTGTGGTGCATCCCTGAGCCTGTCTGCTTTCTGGATCTGTAACTAAGAAACAGTGATGTTCTCTTTTCCTCTGAAGCTGCCATGATCTCCAGCTTTCCTGCACTATTTTTATTTCTTTCCAACTCTCCAAAAACTGTCCTGTCTTTCGGAGTCTGTTATTTATTTATTTATTTATTCATTCATTCATTCATTCATTCATTCATTCATTTTTTCATTCATCTATTTATAAAGTTAAGGGTTGGAAAGATGGACCCTGTGTTTCCAGGCGACACGTCCAAAGCCTGTACCTCCCACATCAACAGTTCTCACTTCAACCCAACTGGGATTGCTGTCATTTCACAAACAGTGCAGGCAGTGTGCAGCTGAGGCTTCAATCATTATAGTACCAAACTAGAATTTATTTTGGGAAGGTCAGATATTAATAAAAACTTCTCTAATTTTGTTAATATTAGTATTGAAATCAGTAAATTAAAAATCATTATCAAAGGAGGGAGCATTCTTAAAGAAATTAGGAGTAAGTAAATGAGTTTTCACTGGATAGCATATTTATAACTAGAGAATATTAAAGTGTTAAGTTAAATATTAACAGAATATAGAAATACTATTTAAAAAAACTTGAAAGCCAAGACAATCATCACATGTGACATGTCTGAGACTTGAAACCCAGCTCACACATTGGCTCCTTCTGCTCCTCATGTGTCTACACTTGGAATAGTCCCTTCCCAGTTTTTTTGTGTTTTCAAATTTAGATGTTACTGTCTCAAAATACAGAATGAGATTACAGATATAGGACTCACGATCAATTTCCTGGCAACAATAACTACTCCAAGAAGAGTGTGGAATTATTATGGAGTAATGATTTGTGACTACAGGTGGAGTGGTACAACTGGTACATTGAATGACTGCTTTCCCTTGTTCCTAGAATATAGAATCCTGTTTTTCTCCCTGCTGTACAAATATGCCCAATAGCAAGAGAGTTTACTTTCCCCCAGTTACTTTGATGAATAATATGAGCTGCAGGACAGTGGTGACCAAGGAAATATGAGCAAACACTTGCTGGGGAATCCAGAAAAGATTTGGTGCCACTTTTGTTGGGGAGAAAACACTGCTATCTGCCATTCCCACTGAAGCTAGAGTTTTGTGGGAGTTCCTTTCTGCTCATCAGAGGGTACCAGGAAAAGCAAGTCCTCTCAGGAATTTTAGCCTTATCAATAAAAAATTTAAGAACAGATTCCAACATTAGCTCCAGAGCAATTTTTATTAGAGAGTTAAAGCAAACAAACAAAAAGCAAAAACAAAAGCACAAGGCAGGAAACCTGAAATCTCAGCAGCTGTCTAGAAGAGGAGAATGGGGAACAGAAGTAATTAAAGCCATCTTGCTTGAGTGAAGCTGGCCTGGAAACCATCCAGCCACATGAGGGTTTGCAAACACAGAGAGGGAGGAAGCTTCAGAGAAAGAGTAAGAGAGTTCAAAGGGCCAGAGAAAACATTCTTCAGCAGAGATGAGAAGAAAACAAGCAAACAAACAAACAAACATCAAACTTTCCAGAGTATTTCAGAAAGATGCACAAACTTATGAAGTTGCATGGCTGCTGTCCTAGGGGAGGAGAATTCTGGGAAAGAAAAGTACACCATCTTATTACAAATGGTAACAATTCTATATTTTTATTCGACATCATTAGCTTGGCTTAGAGTGAACCTGTTGTGGTCTCACCCTCCCAAGGAGTGTTCTCACCTTTCTGAGGGGTGTTCTCACCTTTCTGAGGGGTGTTCTCACCTTTCTGAGGGGTGTTCTCACATTTCTGAGGGGTGTTCTCACCTTTCTGAGGGGTGTTCTCACCTTTTGAGGGGTGTTCTCACCTTTCTGAGGGGTGTTCTCACCTTTCTGAGGGGTGTTCTCACCTTTCTGAGAGGTGGTCCTTTAGCCATATCCTTGGCCCGACTAGCTGGAATGTTATGTGTGCACCCTGGTCAGGTATTGTGTCCTCTTGACCAGAAGGAAATGGTTTTTCCTTGGTGGACTCTGACTTCTGCTCTTACTTTACTGTCGTCTTAAAGGCAGGGGCCATACTTAGAACTCCTTTTGATGGCAAGAAAAGATTAACATGTATTAACTGTAAAAAAAAAAATAACAGCACTTTACACGGCTGGTATTAACAGTTATACATCACAATCAGTTATAATAACATTTGGAGTTGTTGGGAAAGGAGAAAACCAAGTTCCTTCTCAATATTTTTGAACAGTGTTGGTATTAGTTGTAACAAATGCACTTTGAACTTTTGTTTCCTCTGAGGCTCCACAGAGAGGTGCTGTGAATTTTGTAGGGATGAAGGAGGGAGATATGGGGCACCACATATTGTGGATCCTCACTTGACTTCAACCCTGGTAATTATATTATATGATGTTTCTGAGTTTCTGTTTGAGTTGTTTGAAATAACTTTCAGATATTAGGAAGTGTGTAAAAAGCATTTGCCTGAGTGACTTAGCATTCCTTCCAGCTTTAAATGACCAGTCTGGCATTTTTTCCCCCTAAAACCTTTATATAAACTTCAAAAATGCTATTTATCTTTAACAGGAAGAGTACTTAGTTTATATTGTATTTCACAGTTTATTCTGATAATTTACCCTGTGCATTATTTTAAATAATGTTGCCTGACAAAATGTCACTTGTGATAGAATTTAGCAGAGAACATCAGTCAGGGAGGAGGATGTGTTACATGCCATGAGGTTACAGGTACATGGCAATGCATATATTCTAGGAATTCAGTGATGATACATTCAATTGAAATACATGTGATCCAAAAATTTTGAACCTTGATACTTACATAGCAGACATTTCAAGAACACACTGTAGATCACCTTTGGATGCAATGTATAGACATTCAAAACTTTTGAGAAGAAACTCTTCCTACCAGAAAACATCCATCATAGCATGAGTATTTTTCTTTAAATTGAGCATCTATCTTCAACCAGAATTTTCCTTTCCCTTAGTCTGGCTTTGTGCTTCCCCTGATATAAAGAGATCTATGTGCATGGAGTTCCAACATACAAAGATTTTGCTCTTTGGGTTGCAGGATTAGTGTGTCAGTTTTCTTTCTAGCTTCTAAGTTCATTTTTATCAACACCATTGATTATTGTTTTCACAAAGAAATTCACTCTAAAGAATATCATATACGATAAAGATACTAAAATCTGTACACCTAAAGAAGCTAAGCAATAAGGAGGACCCTGGGTAAGATGATCAATCCTCATTCAGAAAGAAAATGGGATAGACATCAGAAGAGAGAGAAAACAGGGAACAGGACAGAAGCCTACCACAGAGGGCCTCTGAAAGACTATACCCAGCATGGTATTGAAGCTGATGCTGAGACTCATAACCAAATTTTGGGCAGAGCACGGGGAATCTTATGAAAGAAGGGGGAAATAGTAAGACTTGTAGAGGACAGGAGTTCCACAAGGAGAGCAACAGAACCAAAATATCTGGGAACAGGGGTCTTTTCTGAGACTGATACTCCAACCAAAGACCATTCATGGATATAACCTAGAACCCCTGCTCAGATGTAGCCCATGGTAGTTCAGTATCCAAGTGGGCTCCCTAGTAAGGGGAACAAATACTATCTCTGACATGAACTCATGGGCTGGCTCTTTGATCACCTCCCCCTGATGGGGGAGCAGCCTTGCCAAACCACAGAAAGGACAATGCAGCCAGTCCTGATGAGAACTGATAAGCTAGGTTGTATGGAAGGGGAGGAGGACCTTTCCTATCAGTGAACTTGGAGAGGGGCATGGGAGGAGATGAGGTAGAGTGGGATTGGGAGGGAATGAGGAAGGAGGCTATAACTAGGATACAAAGTGAATAAACTGTAGTTAATATAAAATAAAAATGTAATAAAAAAGGAATTAATGTTTGGCCTTTCATCTTTATATAAATAAATGCCAGCGTAGCTACAAGAAGCCTATGAAGAAAGACATTCGTAGACTATGGAAATAGTTTTCACATATAATTTTACATTATACTAATTTTTTTAAAATCTTGTTGTTTTCTCCAAATTGCTGAGTTATGCGTGTACAACTGTGGGCATAGGGAAAAGCTGCCCAGTTGCGATGATCCAGGACAGTGTGGGGATAGCATGCCTAACTAGCAGGAAGACCTCAGTCTATGGCTTCAACTATTTCAGATACTTGGATATTTGAGACATTCTGATAGTTTTGACACTGGAAAGCCAGACAACAAAAACAAAACTCTTTAAAACCTTACACAACAAATTCACAAAGATGTGGAAGAAAATATGAAAATGTAAAATAAAATAAAACCCTGCTTGAGATGTACTGTATCTAGAACAACTGTGGTCCAGAGAAAGCTTGGCTAACTGGGTATGTAGCTTGATGGTAGAGGGACTGTCTATCACTTGTGAGACCCTGGGGACCGATTTCCAGAACCACAAAACAGTGAGCTAAAATGAATACAAATATAGAGAATAAAAACACTAGAGCTAGCCACCACAGCCTACAGATGTCCCAAGCCTTTTGAAGCCTTCAGTAGCAGTCTAGACAATATGTCTTGTGACTTTGTCCAGATTAGAGTTGAATAGGATAAATGGAAAGGGAAGCACTGAACAGACAAATAAGTTTAACTCTCCTATAGAGATGGGAGTGTCAAAATTATAAGAAACCTACTTGTAATTTCAATACAAATAAAAAGAATCCCATAATTGGTAGTAGATCGTTAGTGTGGAGCAAGTGGTGCTGCATAGCTCAGGCCCTGCAAAGGAGACAAAAGGGTCATGCATAATAGATGAATCAACTAGTATTTGAGTTCTGGGGATTTTTCACGTTTATTCCATTTATTCCTTATACAGACCTTCCTGAAGGAACTCATCCCAGTTAACAAATGAGGAGATGAAGCCTCTAAGTAATCAAGAAACTTATTCAGTATGAATCATGAATATGAAGTTCAAGATGTTAAGTTAATTTAAATATCTAATTTTGATTACATCTTTGACTTTCAGTGCTGCTTGGGAAGCACTCCACTGAGGGGATGTATTATTATGTATCTGTAAATGGCATTCAAGGGCTTCCTAATGCTTTAATCTTATTATAGACAAGATACTCTTTATTTAGAGAAAAGATAATTTGGCCAAATTCAAATATGTAAAGAAAGGAGAATCTGTCATGTGTCCTGTTCAAGGATGGAAAATTCTCTGTGATTCCATTACTGTATCTTGACAACGCAGCAGTCTCCCAAGCAAAACTATAACCTTAATGGAAAATATATGTGGATATAACATTTATATAAGTATAATCCGAGACAAAGATGGCTGCTTTACATTCTGAGTTTTGTCTGTTTAACAGCTAGTCTTTACATGTTGTCTTTTGAAAAACAGGAAAATTTTCATAGTGAACTGTTGCCCCAAGTGAATGTCGCCGTGCACTTTCATCTTTGGTGCTGGGGATCCAACCCAGAACATTATATATGTAAGGCAGGTGCTTCATACACAGGCCTTGTTTTTGTTTGTTTGTTTTGTTTTTAAGCAAGGTCTTGAAGGGTAACCCAAGCTGGTCCTAAACTCTGCATGTGGCTCATTCTTTCCTCCAACTTTTGTGATCTTCTGGTCTTAGACTATCTCCTTTTGTCTTTACTGTTCTCAACTCCTTTCCCTCCTTAATATTCATTGGAGTAAAATAGCCTCTCTTCATTTCTCAACTTCCACATTAGACAGAGGTAAACATTTTCCAAGAGACTTTCTATACCAGAATTGTGAAGTCACACAGTGAGGCTTTTCAGGTAACTCACATAGATGACAAATAATCCATATATATGTGTGTGTGTGTGTGTGTGTGTGTGTAATGATATTATATAATATATTACTTAATATATTAAGTAATAATAATAATAAGTAATATATATATTATTTATTTTCTTTAACAAGTGAGAACCAATCCTCCTAATGCCGCAGCCTTTGAATATAGTTCCTCATGTTGTGAAGACACCCAACCATAAAGTTATTTTGTTGCTACTTCATAACTATAATTTTGTGACTGTTATGAATCAGATGGTCTTATGAATCAGATGGCCACCTCTATGAAAGGGTCATTTGATTTCCAAAAAACTGTGATCCACAGGTTGAGAACTGTTGCTTTAAACAGTTACTCTTAAATCATCTGAATCTTTGCTTAAAATGCACAATGAGATATTTTTTTTAATACTTTGGTCTTTATTATGCATTGAAATTCGCTTAACTCTACTGGATTTTGAAATTTATTTCATATTGCATCAACCATCTCTCCCGGTCTTTCAGTGTTATTTGAATTACTTTGTGCTCCATGTGTGAATCTTCAAAGCCCCAAGGAAGCAGGAATTCAGTGACATATATATCTGCTTTGCAATAAAGAACAAGAGATGAAGTGAACTATATTGAATCTGAAGGCCTTGAAAAATTTGATTGACATTGCCATGCCTTAGACTTCATTTATGGAAAGTGAGTAATATTTACCTTTTAGGTTTATCAAATTCCAATGTAATTACTTAAAGCAGCCACATCTCAATGAAAAATACTCACTTTATCATTTCTATTACGTAGCACAGTATGTAGATTAATAACTTA
>REGO01001167.1:7318-17991 GCA_010120015.1 Rhombomys opimus
TATGCCCCTCTTTGCTCTCTTCCAAATTCATGGTTTCTTTCTTCATCAATGGTCATTGCAAATATATTCATACAGATGTAAATTAATACATAAGTACAGCAATCTTCCACACACACTTATACATATTGTGTTTAACATGCTCTGTGTGTAAGATGTTACTTGTGTGCAGGTTTTCATGACTGATCCTTTGATCTTGGTTAATCTTGGTATTGCCCTTCCTAGGGAATACCTCACTCTTTCACTATCATCTTTGCTTAGTTGTCTATAGTTCTTTGAGTAAAGTTTAGGCCTTGTCTTTTCCTTGTCCACTTTGATATGTACATTGGTACTGTCCTTGCTCACCTCAAGTACTGGACAGTTGTGTTTGAGAGTCATCTAAAATTTCTGCTCTGGCATCTTATAGTTCCAATTTTTTTCATTGCATACTTATGTATTTAAGATAACTTTATGGTAATTATTCTGTAGTTGCGCATATAGTGTTCAAATGAGGTTTACTTACTTTTTACATGTTAATGGCCTAGTAGGTCAGACCATTTTTGAGAAGATCGTGTTTTTGTCATTGTTCTTTTCTTGTTCCTTTGTCAAGGACAAGTTAGTTGTGAGTTTTGACTATTTCTGCACATTTTATCATTCCTCCTCAATCTATTGTCCATTCTTTCACCACTGCTGGTATCTGTATTCTATAGCATTAAAAGCGGACATGAAATCTTCGGACTTTTAAATTTTACACTATTGTATTGAAGTTTGTAAGATGAATGTAATAGAGCATTCAGTAAGAGGTCAATTCTCTCAATTTTCAGTTACTATATGATTTAACTAACACAAATGTTGAAGCAATTTTGTGAGGTTAGATGTAAAATTTTTCAAAACAAAAGTTATGCAATTAAAGCTCATAGTCTATATATCTTAAGAAAACTTAGAGTAAGCAGAGACCTAAGATTTTCAATCTAATTAATATAATGTCAGAACCTGAACTCTTTGGATTTTTTTCTCTATCCTACTTTAGCTTTTCCTTTCCTGTATTTTCCTGTTTCTCTTATTCCTTCTTTTCTTTAACTTTTTTGTTTGTTTATATTTCTAACCTTCAATTCTCATTCTCTATCCCCTTATCTTGAAAACATAGTTTTAGTTCTGAGATTGCAACCGTGAATATAACAAATAACCCAGTCTTGATCTTTGTTATTTATGGTCAAGATTGGAAGCATATTAAAAAGATGTGAAAGTAAGGAGCCCAGTAAGAAGGCAAATAAATAGAAAACAATTGTAACTAGTATATGACTTTAGACAGTAGAAAATAAGGGATTATGAAAAGAACATATAGGGCCAAATCACAGTATGCAATAGATAATGACATTTACTTAATGACTTGATGTGTAGAATAGTAATATAGTTGTACTCATATTCTAGACTAAGCAAAGAACCAAAAAATAAGTGTCCCAATGTTATTACACAGTCAGATTATTTAAGATGGAACAGAATTAATAGAGATCAAAATAGTACGGATGGAATCAGTCACAAGCACAAAATGAGTATGGCTGTTGGCACAGTATTTTTCAGGTCTGCTCTGTGAGAAAGTATTTGATGAATGATCTCGATGTGTTTCACACTGTTCAAGCATGTGAAACTTTAGTTATAGTTTCATAGCCTTCCATTGAATAGCTGTATCGTTTCAGTTTTCTTCATTATGTACTTTCTTAGTATAACTGGTAAGTATCTTCTTACACTATAAGCTTTGGTTTGCCTTACTTGGTTATACAACGTTTTTTCCCCCTTAGGACTATATTATGACATTAATATGAGGTTGGTAATGTTTTAAATGTTTGAATTAAAATACATCAACCACACTTAAATATTGATATTTGAGCCAAAGAAAACTTGTTATGCATTCTTGTATAAAGCAATGAATTCAGGAGGTTTGGTGCCTTATTCAGATAAAAATTGGGGAGAGAATTCTCAGAGGAGATGTGCATGCAGATATTCCAAAGGATGCAGCTGCTAGTTCAACACTGGTGACAATGCAGAACTTTGAAAGTTCAGTCTAGTTGCTCCTCAGAATGTGTATTCTTGAAAGAGATCCCTCTGTCTCTCACAAAGCAATCAAGACTACTACAGTAATTATGCCAGTTTTTGCTTTACTCGTGGCTCATTTAAAAAGCGAAGATGGATACAAAAACAGAAAGTTGTGAACTTTTATTGGAGTTCAGAGGTAAATGTTTCATGAGTTTCATGGCTAAGTAATAAGGAATAAAGGATATCAGATCCTGGGTCATAAGAAAATAGTTGAACTTCTAAAAAATTTTAAACTAAAGAGCTTCTTCAAAACAAGAGTCTCCAAACACATGCTAATTCTCTTCAATGAGTTGTCTTATACTAGAATATGGTATTTATGATACTTGAGAGTGAGAAGAAAGGGAAAATCTGGATGATGTTTCTCTTGCCCATGCTGCTCCTCCTTCAGGGCAGAGCCCTCCAACAAGCAAATTTGGGCAGAAGACTTAACCTCCATTTTTCAGAGAAATTCCTAACTTTTGCAAAATATGAAAGGCGTCATCAAAAATCTCATAAAACTGGGAAGGACCTAAGAGAAAAAGAACTAAATGTGAACTCTAAATTAACTGATAACACAGCAGAGAAACAGCTTTAAAATCTAGTGAGTTCCATGCAAAGAAAAACCCACTCTTAGAGTCTCGAGGGTCGTTAAGATTCTAATCTCTCATAAAGGCTAAACAATCTTTTCTGGAGTTAAATATTTACCATTGTCTGTGTCTTTACTATTGTATATTAATGGTTTTGAAGTAGTTACATATATTTTGAGAGGTTGGTAGAGTAAAACTTTCACTTTAGGGTACTATACATTAGAGTATTACTCAGTTGATCATAAGGTAGGAGAGAATGACATTGCTGGGAAAAATATGGCTTTGTCATGGTAGATGATTGGCATCTATTATAAAATTATCATATTAAAGAAACCATCTGTATAATCATATATTTTATACATTATATATGTTTGCATAAATTATGTCTTCAGTGATAAACATTTAATAGTAATTTATTTCTTGTATTCCTGTTGAAACACCTATGCAGTTCTAGGTGAAATATGACATAGGAATTTGAACCATTAAGATAGTCAACAATTCACACAGAAGTGCCTGAACTTGGTTTTAGGCAGCAGAGCAAAGATAAAAATGAATATTCAACAATAAGTATACAATACATAAACAGAAGAGAAAACAAAGAATGACCGTTGTTAACTTTGGCCAAGTCTACCTGACTGCAATCCACCTGCATAAATGTTTCTCAGAGACAACTGTTATGTGGTAAGGGAGAATGCCCTTCACTCATGAAGATGTCACTGCTTGCTTTGAAGCAAACCTTTAATTTCTTCCTCTCATAATATGCAACAACAAAAAAAAATATAAACTCAAAACTGCACAATTTCAAATCATTTAAATAGAGATTCCATGTCATTTTGCTGTATTGTATTTTCAATTGGTCTCTTAAAAGAATATTTGCAGTAAAATTATTTCATTTTTATGGATTAAATATTTTCATATAAAGTGTACACATTCAGAATGGGAATAGATTTGTAATTTGAAACAGACCTCAAAGGATAGCCCCTTTGTTTTATTATGAATGTGACCCTAATAGAAGATTCATTACCTTCCTAACTTTTGAAGCAAATGCGTTATTTTAAAGAGGCTAGTGATACATAAAAATATCTTTTTTTGTTTTCATTTTCAGCATTCTAACAAGCTTGGGCTAAGATTGATGAGGACTGCCCACTGCTAAGGTCAGTGTGGCCTAATTAGATTTGCTACATTGCCACTGTAATTTTGTTTGACATGACATTGAGGGGAAGCTTGGAAGGCAATCAGTATCTAAAAGCATGATAAAGATTAGTTACATGTAAAGACAGAATTAGAAACCAGAGGTACCACTTTACCTCAATAAAAAGGAAAACTCTGATGCCAGTTGCCTTATAAAAATGCCAATGACTCTTCCATCCCTACTTCTTATTTAAAAACAAACAAAAAACTTGAAAATCAGTGTGCCTTACAGACTGCACACACCCTGAGCTGATTGCTTTCTGGGCTATTTTATGATCTGGTAATTTATCACATTCCATGGTATTACACTTGCTGGGCTTATACTACAGAAATCTACCTTCCATGATGGAACTGAGAAGCTCTCTGAGACGCGAACTTTCTTTGATCATGAAGGATTTTACTGAGATCTTGTTCTAGTATCTTAAAAGCCTATTTTCTGTTGAACAACAACAACAAAAAAAATTTAATAATTTTAGTTGGTTAATCAGTTGAAGTTTATTGTCTCCAATATTTTAATTTCTTGAGAATTCCCTTATTGAAGATATAAAAAAAACATATATTCAAGTTGTAAAATGTTTCTGATAAATAAGTTATTTTACAGATTAAAAAAATCTTGGGTAATTCTGGTGGAGTTGAAATAGTTTGTCTTAAGGTTTTGTCCAAAATATTAATAATATTTCTTAATCTGTATGACAGTGTTTGTATTCTGTAACCTGACAATAGTTTATTATTTGAGATATTTTTGAGAAATAGCAACAAAAACAGACCCATCATAGGTTTTCCTTAAGGCTACCATAATTGTCCTTGGGCAAATATATTCTTAAAACTGCTAATGGCCATTTTCCTGTGAAAACAAAATACTAGGTTATTTATAACACGAGAAAATAAAATAATGATTAGCAAATAACCCATTTATGATGCTACTCGGGGATGTAATAAACATTTTCAGGCTTCGTTAAATATGGTCACTTTGTGATACATTGCAGCTGGATGAGAAAAGCTTCATTCTTGGGCTGAGAAAACAAACCGCAGTTGGAGACATTGATCTATCATTAGTCTCAAAATTTCAACTGTGACCAACCGCCCGCCAAACCTCTTTTTCTTTAAAATATTGGTGCATGATCCTGTGTTAGTTTCTAATCTCAGTTAGGGGAATTTTAAGCATCATCTCCTAAGCAATTGTGTGTGTGTGTTCTATTACATTTCTCTCTCTCTCTCTCATGCTATAAAGAGGAAACATTTTTCAACCAAGCAATACAGATTATAGATCAACCAGTTTTAAGATACAAATGTAAATTACACAGTTATTAAATATACTCTGTATTTCAAATATGAATTGCTCCCAAAGTCTCACCCATAAATCCTGTAACCTTGACCACAGCTCTCAAAAGAACAACTCACTTTTTGGCTTGCTCAGTTGTGCTGCTGTTCTTGAGGCTCATACACTAGAGCCGTCCAGAGCTGATCACTTTCCTATTCATCATGTTGTGTTATTACTGAGTTGATTGTATATTGCTTGATCCTTTGCATCACTGCACTCCTTGCTTAATTGCACAGCTGTTAAGTAAATGTAGGTGATTTTCAGTATGGCGGCATTACCTGCTAGGGAAGTGGCCTGGTGTAAATAACAAACATTTTCTTGAACTTGTATTTTTAAATTGCTTGGGTAAATATCCAAGAGAAAAACTGGCTGATGGTATAGTTAAGTATGTATTTAACTTTTCGAAATTAAATTTTTACTTTTTTACACTAATTACATTTTATTCACTTTATATCCCAGCTGTAACCCCCTCCTTCATTCCCTCCCAATCCCACCCTCCCTCACTCATCTCCTCCATGTCCCTTTCCAAGTCCACTGCTAGGAGAGGTCCTCCTTCCCTTCCATCTGACCCTACGTTATCAGGTCTCATCAGAACTGGCTGCACTGTCCTCCTCTGTGGCCTGGCAAGGCTGCTCCTCCCTCAGCGGGGTGGTGGGTGGGTGGTAGTGTGGTGGTAGTCAAAAGGCCAGGCACTGAGTTCATGTCAGAGACAGTCCTTGTTCCCCTTACTAAGGTACCCACTTTGATACTGATCTGCCATTGGCTACATCTGAGCAGGGGTTCATTGTTAAAACCATGAATGGACCTTCGTTGGAGTATCAGTCTCAGAAAAGACCCCTGTGCCCAGATATTTTGGTTCTGTTGCTCTCCTTGTGGAGCTTAGAATCAGCTGATAACGTTTTGAATTCATTAGACTTGGTTTTTATTCTCATCATTAGTGAAGCCACTCATTAACATATGGTACTGATGTGGCTCACCATTTGAACAGTTCTAATGGATATTTAATGCTATGCCACTTTGACTTAAAATCCATAACTGTTAGTAAATAATGACACTTTTAAAGTAATTCTCACTCATAATTGTTTCTATCAATTTCGAATTATTAAATAATTCATTTTGTGGAATATTTCAGATTTTTATATTGTGTTTCTTGTGTTTAGAATTATAAATTTAATATTCTTTTTTTTTTCCTTCTCAATGCAGTTTATTCAGTAACCTTGAACAATCTTCTGACCCTGGGGAAAGCCAGCCCACAGCTTAAATAGCCTCTGGGTATCCAACCCCAGCGTGCCTCGTGGGCAATGCAGATAGGTCCACATACACGGAAGCCAGCCAGATCCTTAGCCTTAGCCGAATATGGAGTTGTTTGTGACAGAGAGCACTCACCATCGGGAAGGTGGAAGACGGAAACCAGCTCCATCTTTAAGGCGCGGCATTACGCAGCTCTCTACAGTTCCCCCTTTTTGTTTTTAGATGCATCAGGCAAGAGTAGAGGTCTGATCTCTGATATTAGAAATTAATTGGGACTTTGTACCAATGTTCATTTAGGTGTCATCCACCCAAAGAGCATCAGACCTCTCCGATACCTTTTTCTCAGAGGCGGGACCTGGGGCATCAACCCGCATGCAATCAGACATGCTCTTCTCTGGGTCGAAAGCGGCTGACCCTGAGTGCAGTGCTTAGCTTTGCATCCTGAGCGTAACATTTTAGCTTTTTATGGTAGCCAACCATGCTTGGGGAGACTGTCCTGCTTCAATGGCTGTAAAGGCCTGAATGATAATATTCTTATATTCTGTGCTTACCATTCATTTCTTTAGAAAATATTTTGCAAACAGAAAGTCTTTATTCATTAGTGAGCTCCCCTTATTTTTGTTTTAATATGTTGATATGCACTCTATATTTGGTCTTTTCTAAGAAAACTTTGTCTTTTCATGACTCTAACGGTATTGGTATGCTAAAATTTATTTTTTTCAAACCTTGTGATGCTTTCTTCATACACATTTATGGTCTTTCATTGCTATTTTCTATTCAGTTAGTTATATATCTATCCTTGAAATAATTTTGCAGCCTTTACTAGTGTAATTCTTTGGTACATCTCAAATGTGGTAGTCAAAATGCTGAAATCCTCCTTTATATTTCCCAGAGTTACACTGATCTTCTATGTCCCTTGTATTCCAATATGTATTTTAGGATGAGTTTACTCAAGCATGTAGATAAAATTGTGGAAACAATTGAGACTTCCAAGTCATGCATATGGCACATCTTTTCAGTTATTAGGCCACTCATTTTGCTCTTGTTTTATAGTTTCCAATGCCTATTTGAACTTGTTGCTGCTCAATTTGCTTGTAAGAGTTACATGTATTTATGTGTATTTTAGATAATTATTTTTCCATTTTTATCAATATTTATAGGAGCAATTAAATTTACACATGAATTTAATTCTATTGTTTTAAATCACGATCTTTGTATAACTAAGATTCAGTCTTAAATTCTTAAAGTTTATACATTTTAAATATAATTTTAGGTTATTATCTTAATTGACACCTTTTCTGGAGTTTTTCGTGCTAACTCATGAGATATCAGAAGTATTGCTTTTGGCGTTTATCTTATGATAACAATACATTAATTTATTTTTATATCATAAAATTTGCAATTAAAATATATTTCTTTTATGTCTTAGAATATATTTTAACAGTTCTATTAATCAAAGCATATATGTTATCAGAGAAAAAGACAGTCTGGTCATGTCTTCTTGCTCATTTGTTCTTCATTTACCTCAACGAAGGTTCCTCATTTTCATCAAGCACATGCCTTGTTTGACCTTTAGAATGAAATTGGTTGAATCTCGGCATGGTTTTTATTTTCATTTCTTGGATGACTAAGGATGTTGAACATGTCCTTTAGTGTTTCTCTGCCATTCAATATTCTTCTGTTGAGAATTCTCTGTTTAGCTCTGTACACCCTAGGATGGGGAGTAGAGACTGTCTATGACATGAACTCAGTGACCAGATCTTTGATCACCTCCTTCTGGGTGGTGCAGCCTTGCCAGGCCACAGGGGAAGGTGATGCAGGCAGCCTTGATGAGAATTGATAGGGTAAGTGCAGAGAGAAGAGGAGGCGGCCCTCCCCAATCACTGGACTAGGGGAGGGGCAAAGGAGGAGAAAGGAGAGGGTGGGTGGGACTGGGAGGAGATGAGGGAGGGGGATACAGCTGGGGATACAAAGTGAATAAATTGTAATAAACAAATTAATTAATTAATTTAAAAATAATGAATTTGGTTGAATTTTTCTTTCTATTCATGGAATAATTTGAGATCAAAGGTATGGGGTTTCTTGCTAAATAACATTAGAGAAAAATAAAAATGGAAATGCTTCTATTAAATTGTTGTCAGAGGAATGATAATTTTACTCATGATATTAGTCTTTTCTCTACATATATGTTACCATATAAAATCAGGATAGTTCAGTGAAATAATACAAAATCTATTTTGTTTATTTGTTTTCCTTGTTTAGGAACTTAATTTTAAAGCCTCAATAATTGTCACAATTCAAATGAAGTTTTTTTTTGTATGTTGGCAGAGAAAAGTATGCATACAGGTTAACGATAGCATAGGAACAAAAGTAAAAGCAATAGAGTTTAGCTGGTAAAGCGTAAAGCAGCAAAAAAGACAAATCTACTAGCTTACACATGTGAACTGTATGTCATACTCAGAGGAAAAAACAGGGATTAATTAAGCTTTTAGTAGGTAAAGTGTATGTTCTGGCAATATTCTACTACAGGTATTGGGTTTTTAATGATATAACCAACTGTCTAAATTTATAGCATAGAAAAACATTAAAAGGAAATGATCCAGACCACTCCAGTTCTACCTGTAAAACCAAGACTGGTTTTGCTAAAGAATGAGCGTCATAAAAGTGAACTATTCATGTTATTAGTATAAACTACAGATGACCACAGGTTACCAGTGTATCTCTAATCTCTTTTTCTTGACAGATTTAGAATTTATTGACTAAGTGAAGCCGAAGAATCATACATGACACTTATGATGTCCTGAAACTTTCATTACTCATCTTCATTGCTCTCTGAATTTATGCTCATTTAGAACAGAGATCACTTTGCCCTTTTTCATAGCTTAATTGCAAGCCCTTATACAATGCTTTATCTGACTCCCTGACAGTTTGATTAGTAAATATTTGTTGATCAATACGCATGATTTTTGTCGTTTGAAGATGTACTGAATGATCCTTTCATTAATACCTCTTCTTTTGCTTATATGTTGCACTTATTTGCCCTGAAATGTTTATCAACACTTTTCTATATCTGGATATATGCTATATGTTTCAAGTAAGTGAAGATGAGAACATGAAAAAAGTGGAATAGAATTTGTTCTCATTGCAGAAACCTTACACTCTCTGCTTGTTCTACAATAATTACTAATTGCTAACAAGTAACCTCATCTGGTGCTTTTATTGACACTGAATTTGACATGTAAGAATGGACACTGAACAGAAAACAATTAGTTATTAACAAACAGAGAACACACACAGCCAGGAAAATATCTAATCACACATGGGGATAATGTTATTTGTTTAACATTTTTATAATTTTTCTCCATTGGCCCAAACATTAAATGCTTAGTTCCACTGTACTATTTGGTGTCTTATGGGAAGTATTTCAGGGTACTGCAGCCATACATTCGTGATGGGTTATAGAACCACAATTAAAAAAAAAAAACTGATACATTACTCCTGAGGTGAACAATTTTTTTCTTAAGGTGTTTCTCACAGGGTATGCTTGCCATTGAAGAGCCCAAAGAAATCCTGAACAGGATCATCCAACCATGGGACAAGATAAAGGGTGTCACTATGCAAAGTAATTATAACAGGTATGTTATGATAGTAAAACAAAACTGAGAAATAAGCATAGGGAACACTAGTTTATTCAGCATAAGCCTGTGGGCTTATGACCATCAGCTGTGCCCTGGTTTCCTAGAGTTTCAAACTCTAAAAGCATCAGCTATGCCATAACTGGGTGAAAATGAGGAGTGCATGCATGCAAATTATCCTGCCTTACTTCCTGAAGTCCCCTAGCCTAAGGAGAACCACTCATATGTTTAACGCTAATTTTGATCCATTTCTTCTCTATGTAAATGAACTAGTATTCCATCTGGTGTTTGATAATGTCACTGCTTCCTTGGCAGCTCAGATATCAAGAACAAACATAAGGAAGAGTCTCAAGTTATCAATCAGAACAAGTGAATGTTGCTATTCTTTTTCTCCTCTAGGAAGAGTGTACCAATGAGTGGTCATCTCCTTATATGTTTCAATTGCATTCTCTTTTCTATGTTTCTTACTAGGGAAGCAGTGATTATAATGGAAAGCTGATGATAATAGCATGAAGTTTATTATCTATAAAAGCTTTATATAATAACTTTTATATTGATAATCATTATAACCCTATTACTTATGTAATCATCCCAAATTTACTAATTTCAAATTTTATATTTGTTTAGGGAAAAAAAAAA
>REGO01001167.1:21564-64299 GCA_010120015.1 Rhombomys opimus
ATTCACTGGTACTGGGCTCAACAACTCTGAAATTTGATTTGTTGTAGTTTTTGGTTGGTCTCCTGTTTCAAAGAGAAGTTTCTTTATATATGGGAATAAGAACAAATTTTAAACATAGTTAGGTATTATGTTATCTTAATAAAATGGTGATTTTAAGTTTTCTTCCAAGATCCACAACTTACTCTCCTTGGGTAGTCATGTTTCCAATACCATACATGATTTTCTTTTGTTAATTCCAATTAGAGAGTTATTGGTGACAGCCTGGGTATGCATGCCACTATTACACATGTAAGGTCATCATACTATACTGTTACTGTAATTCATAGGCAACATGGGTGGGTACAACTTCCTGTACCTTCCTTCCTCTGGAAACATGCATGATGCATTTTGCCACCATGAAAGACAGTTCTCAGGGAAGATGTGTTTTTGTTCAGTTCATTGTAAGAGGGCTCTGGTCCTAAGAGTGTGAGGTATCTTTAGGACCAGGGACTAATCTTTTACTTCTGGAGGGCAACCCGAAGGTAATATAGAGTTAGTCTATAATGTTTTAGGGAATATGTTAAGCAATCCTGACCAGCAACTCCAAAGGGAGTTTCCTAAGATTGATTTTAGAGTTTTTGTTAGATGGTCTTTGGTGCTTAGGAAAGCATTGTTGTCTCAGATGGGAAATTTTCACTTAAATTATTTATGTTTCTCATATAAGAGAGATACACAATGTTTGTCTTTCTTGGTCTAAGTTATCTCATGTAATCTGATATTTGCCAGTTTCATCCACTTACCTGAAATTTTCATGACTTTCATTTTCTTTACAGAACAGTGTTTCATTCAGTATATATACCACATTGTTATTTTTCATTCATCAGTTGAAAGACCACTCACCAACATGACTGAGTAAACATGAGCTGAATGATATCAACAACAGTAGAGATGATAAAGTGGACACAGGAAGGATCACAAGGACTCATTCCTACACAAACAACTACAGGAAACTTAGAAATGTTTATAGTGGAAGATATATTCTTCTCCAAGAAGAGAATAACAATTTCTTATTAATACCAAATGGCAAGCTATGAAAATGGGCATATAAACAAGGTTATGTGGACTAAACATATTATACATGCATATATATATAATGCAATATGAAGAAAGGATATTGATTTGGGTGACTGGGGAATTTGGAAAGATGGAAGAGGAATTGGGAAGGTGAATTTTAATAAAAATATATTGTATTGAGAGAACTATTTATAATAAAATTTTAATACTTGTCTTGCAACCAGAAAAAATAAAATTAAAATAGAAAAAATAGCTTGCATAAAGTAACACTGAAGGAAAAATGAAAAAATCATCAAAAATGTATATAAAGTTTTGGGGAAATATTACAGGAAAAAAATGGAAATAAGGAAACAAAATCTGGGACAACATCTTTACTAAAACTAGCAGAAAATTGACAAGAAAAAAGACTGGGAAAAGGGGTAAAGAGCTCATGCCAAAATGTAAGCCCTCAAACTGGATGGGAAAAGGTCTTATTAAATTATTTTTAAAATTTATTTATTTATTTTGCAAGCATGTATTTGTTTATGTATGTGAAAGCTAGAATGCTGGTGCCGTGGTCTGTCTGTGGTGGTCAGAAGAAAACCCTCTGCCCTTGATTCTCCCATGCTGTCTTGTGTGGTCCAAAGATGTAAATCAGGTCATTGCGGCCTCACTATTGCCTCTAGCCACTGAGCATAGCCATGGCCTCAAATTGACAGTTTTATTCAGAGTTCCTTGGGAGAACTTGCATAAAATGTGCACAATTCTGCATTATGTTTCTTTGCAGTTTTTATTCCAGAATATTATAATAAAGAAATAATTCAATAGCATTTAAAATAATATGCATGAACATATTTGTTATATCTTTGTCATCAGTAGGATAACTGAATAACATTGTAGAACACATTAGAAAAGGTTGCTGCATCAATGAGACAAAATTATACATAGACATTAAAATAATAATCATGCTTTCTATTCATAATTTTAAAGGCAAAATGTCAACACAAAGATCAATATATGCATTATGATGCTAGATACATATATATGTGCATATATATATATATACATGAGAGTATACAATAATTTAAATAGACAAAAAATTATGGCAGTTGTTTAAAACTCATCATCCTTTGAGAGTTTTCTTTAACATGATGTCTTTTTACAAAGAAAAGAATTAATGAGCCAATTTTTATTATTCTATATTACTGCAAGCTTACAAAATGTGTAATGATAAATAGAATGGACACCATTAAAATACCGAATATCATTGACCTAATGCTTATGGAAGAAGAGTCTGACCTTCAAGATAAAGAGAGAAAAATGAAAAGAAAACTATTATGTATTACCAAATAACTTTGCCAACATCTGCCAGAGAAATGAGATAGGAAACAATCACTGTCCTTACTGACCTTCTGGGTACCTACGACACAGTATAACTTTGAGGCTTCAAATAAAAATGCAGTCTATTGCACCAGACAGGAAGCTTTGCGCTTTCATTATGCATATAATATCTAATAGATCTTTTGATATCATTACCTGTCAAGAGGGGAAAAGAAAGGCAGGGAGAAAACCTTGAAGAATAGAGTTTGTCAAGGGTCAAAGTAAATGGCAATATACTTTAATAAGCAATAAGCTGTACATTATTTCTGGGTGGCCTAGACACTCAGTGGACTGTGTCATTATATTGAATTGCAGAATAGTTTCTTAGTGGCCTAGAATATTTTGCCAGGTTTTTATTAGATTGTCTGTTGTTTTAAAAAAAGAAGTCAATACCATATAATTAGGAAGACATAATTTTGAGGTTTCAACCTTAAGGCATATCAAATATTTACACTTTTTATTACTTTTATCTAGATCATCATTTTGTATATTATTTATAAAACAGATAAGAAAATTTGTTTTTTTTCAGATGCTTAGCACTCAACAGATAAATAAATCATGCATACAAATAATATAATAGAATGCATATATCATAAAATGCTATCAGTTAACTTTAAGAAGAGAAAAATAATTTTTCATATAAGCGGCTCTTAGATTTGCATGCCTATGAAACAACAATTCTTGTGTCTAAGCATATAGGATAACATATAATCATTTAATATTGGCCTAAATATTAGATGCTTCACTGTCTAGTGGCAGAGTGACTGAGAAAAAGAAATGTGCAAGATCAAAGTTGCCCATGTTCTAGCTTGTGTTGCTATAAAATTGCTGTCCTTTTCAAAGTGCCAGACTCCTAATTTTCTCATTGTGGCATAAAAAGCTAATGTGAATACATAGTGTGTTCTTTAAGCCTTCTACAAACTAAAGACTATTTTCTATTTGTAACCAAGAATAATTTTTCCTTTCTTTTCTTTCCTTTCCTGTCTTTTTCTTTTTTTACTTTTTTATTTTTAATCATAATTTTTTAATTTGTATCCCCCCTCTAGTTCCCTCCCTCCTCCCCTCCCAATCCCTCTCTTCCTCCCCCTTCTCCACACACTCCCCTCCCCAAGTCCACTGGTAGAGGAGGGTTTCTTTTTCCTCCTTCTGATCCGAGTCTGTTAGGTCTCATCAGGAGTGGCTGCATTGTCTTCTTCTGTGGCCTGGGAAGGCTGCTCCCCCCTCAGGGGGAGGTGATCAAAGAGCAGGCCAATCAGTTCATTTCAGAAGTAGTCCCTGTTCCTCTTACTATGGAACCCACTTGGACACTGAGCTACCACAGGCTACATCTCTGCAGGGGTTCTAGGTTATCTCCATGCATGGTACTTGGTTGGAGTACGAGTCTCAGAAAAGACCCCTGTCCTCAAAATTTTTGGTTCTGTTGCTCTCCTTGTGGACCTTCTGTCCTTTCCAGATCTTGCTATTATTTCCCAATTATTTCATAAGATTCCCTGCATTCTGCCCAAAGTTTGGATATGAGTCTCAACATCTGCTCTGATCATCTACAGGGCAGAGCCTTTCAGAGGCTCTCTGTGGGAGGCTCCTAACTTGTTTCCTGATTTCTTCTTCTTCTGGTGTCCATCCTCTTTGCCTTTAGGAGTGGGGATTGAGCATATTAGCCAGAGTCCTCCCTCTTGATTAGTTTCTTTAGGTGTACAGATTTTAGTAGGTTTATCCTATATTGTATGTCTTTATAAGTGAGTATATACTGTGTGCATCTTTCTGCTTCTGAGATAGCTCACTCAGGATGATCTTTTTCAGATCCCACCATTTACCTGCAAATTTCATGATTTCCTTGTTTTTCATTGCTGAGTAATATTCCAGTAATTGTGTAGATGTACCACAATTTCTGTATCCATTCTTCAATTGAGGGGCATCTGGGTTATTTCCAGCTTCTGGCTGTTACAAATAAAGCTGTTACAAACATGGTTGAGCAAATGTCCTTATTGTTTACTTGATCCTCTTTTTGATATATGCCTAGGAGTGGTATAGCTGGATCTTGAAAAAGTGCTATTCTTGTTGCTGAGAAAGCAACAGATTGATTTCCAGAGTGGTTTTACCAGTTTACATTCCCACCAGCAGTGGAGGAGGGTTGCCCCTTCTCCATAGCCTCTCCAGCTTTCGTTGTCACTTGAGGTTTTGATCTTGGCCACTCTGATGGTTGTAAGGTAAAATCTCAGGGTCATTTTGATTTGCATTTCCCTGATGGCTAATGACGTTGAGCATACTTATCACCCTGCACAAAACTGAAGTCCAAGTGGATCAAAGACATCAACATAAAACCAGACACGTTAAATCGGTTAGGAGAAAAAGTGGGGAAGACCCTCGAACTCATTGGTACAGGAGACAACTTCCTGAACAGAACACCAACAGCACAGGCTTTAAGAGCAACAATCAATAAATGGGACCTCATGAAACTGAAAAGTTTCTGCAAAGCAAAGGACACCGTCATCAAAACAAAACGACTGCCTACAGATTGGGAAAGAATCTTCATCAACCCTTTATCTGATAGAGGGCTAATATCCAGTATATATAAAGAACTAAAGAAGTTGAAAAGCAACAAATCAAGTAATCATATTAAAAAATGGGGAACAGAGCTAAACAGAGAATTCTTGATAGAGGAATATCAAATGGCAGAGAAACACTTAAAGAAATGTGTTTTTCTTTTTCAAGACACACAAAAAGAAGCATCACTTTGCTAACTATTTTAATGTGATTGTGATAAAATAATTTGTTAGCATGATAAGGTTGTGTGTTTGACAGTTGTAATGTAACATACCAAGGAATGATAACCATCTTCTTCTATATAACACTGGACCTCCAAGACACATGTCAAAAAGTGCCTTTGCTCTGAGCTTTGAATAAGTCAGTCAACAGAAAGAACAGAATTAGAATTTTTTCATAAAGTATAAAAGTGAATCTCATGATTTTTTGGAACTGTAAAGGCTAGCAGATGTATTTGAATATTGGGGCATTATGTTGTTTAGTCAATAGAAGGTGAATGGTCACTACCTTTTTAATTTTTTATGGGGAGGTGATCAGGGAGCAGACAACTAAGTTCATTTCAGGGACTGACACTGTTCCCCTTACTAGGGAACTCACATGGAGACTAAGGTGCCCATGAGCTACATCTGGGAAGGTCCTCTCCATGCATGATCCTTGTTTGACTCATCAGTCTCTGCAGGCTGCCTGCTAGGCCCAGACTTTTTGGCTCTGTTAGTCTACTTGTGGAGTTCCTGCCCTCCAGGTCTTTCCATTTCCTCCTTCTTCCATAAGATTCCCTGCACTCTGTCCAAAATTTGGCTATCCAGACAGTCCTGATGAGACCTGATAAGCTAGGGTCAGATAGTAGGGGAGGGGCACCTCCCCTATCAGTGGACTAGGGAAAGGACATAGCAGGTGAAGAATGAGGAGGAGTGGGACTGTGAGGGATGGGGGAGGGGGCTACAGCAGGATACAAAGTGAATAAACTGTAAAATAATAATAACAATGAAATTATATGGTAATTTTATTATTATTATAAAAATATAATTATTATTATTTAAAAAAGAATACTTACACCAAAAATAAGAAATCATATGCTGAAATAGCCACCCAACACTGTTCTTTATTAAAGAGATATGGTGTTAAAAATAGAGTATTAGTGCAACAATAAAGTTGTAAAGTAATGAAAGAAAATAGAAATCTTAAGTATTAATTCACTTAACAATAGCCATCTGATATTTTATTAGGATGCCAAAGAATATATGCTGGAAAAATACAATATATTTAACAAATTGTGTGCTGGGGAAAACTGTTTCCATGTAGAAGAATGAATTGATAGTCTATCTTTTACTCTACAAAAATTAATTCCAAGTGGATCGAGTACTCAAAATTGAACTCAAAGCCTCCTTAACAGGAGGGAAATCATACTCAGTACAGTAAACCTAGACCAACAACACATGCTTATGAAGGCTGTGGATCATACAGGAGAATCTACTAAAACATTTCAGTCCTAATCTCATTCTAAGTACTTTTTCTTATACCCACAGATAAGTGTCAAACTCATACCTGATCAAAGTAACTTCCTTAAAAAAAAAAAAGGTCAATACCAGTTGACCTCCCTATGTAAATGGAGGAGCCTCATGTGACCCTAAATCTAGATAAAGAGCTGAAAGTATAAGTGATTGCTGAAGGAGGTACAATTATCCTTGCCCATGGACGAGCCCTATAATTATCTAATACTGGGTGTTCAGCCCTGAAACATATACATGCAGAGAAAAGTAAACTGAATAAATGGGTTGTGTTTATAGGATTATTAACTTAGATAGATAGTTAGATAGATAGATAGATAGATAGATAGATAGATGGATAGATAGATAGATAGATAGATAGATAGATAGATAGATAGATAGATAGATAGATAGGCAAATTTGTTTTAGATAGATAATTTGCCTTTACCACAAGTAATGCTTCTAGCAAAACCACCATCCATGGCCCCACAGAATGTCTTATCCCCTATCATGATACCCTACAAAGTATTGCCTCTGACCAAAGAACTCACTTCAGAATCAGAGAAGTGCCAACAGTGGGCCCACAGACATGGAACTCACTGGTCTTACCATGTTCTGCACCATCTTGAAGCAGCTGCCTGATAGAAAGAAAGAACAGCCTTTTGAAGACACTGTTACAGCACCAACTAGATGGCAACAGCCTGGAGGGCTAGGCTGTGGTTCTCCAGAAGGCAATATAAGTTTTGAATTAGCATCCAATTGTATGGTATAATGTCTCCCACATTCAGGACCCACAGGTCAGGAATCAATCAAAGTGTTTATAAAATTATTCTACTTACTATCATCCCTAGTGACCTACTAGAAAAATTTTGTTCCTATTCCCATGAATTTAAGGTTTGAAAGCCTAGAAGTTTTGGTTCCAGAAGGGATAGTATTCCATTGTACCAGGAGCTCAGACTTCTCCTTGACCAATGCTTAAGAAGGGAAAAGTAGTGTTAGGAGCGGCAGTTGATCCGGATTACCATGGGGAAAATGGATTGTTTCTTCACAATGTAGGGAAGAAAGATTATTTGGAGATCCTTTTTAAAGGCATCTCTTACTGCTTCCGTGTCCTGTGATTGAAACCATTAAAAACCTTGACTCTCCCCTGCCCCTAGGGGAGGAGCAGTCCTGTTAGGTCACAGAGGAGGACTCTACAGCCAGCCCTGAAGATACCTGATAAAACAGGGTCAAATGAAAGGGGAGGAGGTCCTTCCCTATCAGTGGACTTGGAAAGGGGCAGGGAGGAGACCAGGGAGGGAGTGTGGGGTTGGGGAGGGAATGAGGGTGCGGGATACAGCGGGGACACAGAGTTAACAAAATGTAACTAAAAAGAAAAATAAAGTTATAAAAAAAATAAAAAATAAACTGTATACACACTTGAAAAAAAAAACAAAAAACAAAACTATAGCAACCTAATCCAGGCAGCTGACAAAGGACAAAGACCCTTGAAAAATGAAGGTACAAGTCTCACTTTTCCAGAGATAAGACTGCTGAGGTGGTTGCTGCCAGTGGAGGGAAATACAGAATGGTTGGTAAAGGGAATTAGCTATAAATACCAGCAAAGACCAAGTGACCAGTTGCAGAAACAAAGATTATAAATGACAAGAGTGTTTGTGTTATGTTGTATTAGGAATGTGTTTTCATTCCCAGATTTATTTATCTGGTAATATAACATAAATTAAGAGAATATCATTGGTTATAATATTTAAGCTTGAGATACTAAATGAACATTTCTCAAGACAGATTGCCATTTCTCCAAATGTATAATGTATTTACAGTTGTACATGGGATAGTTATTTTTTTCCATTTGGAAATTAGACATGATAGCAGGAAACATAACTGTGTATTAAGCTGACAAGAGGTATAGTTGGGATGTCTGTTCTTGAATGTTAATGTGACAGCATGTGGAACTGACTAAAACCTAAGTGGCTGGTTACATGTGAGAGATTTTTTCTTAACTAAATCATTTGGAACAGGAAGACACATTTCAATTACAATATTTTGCTGTGGCAAAATCCGCCTTTAATCTGGGTCACAAATCTGATGACAGCCTATATAAAGTACAATGAGGAAAGAAGCTTGCTCTTCATACCTGCTTGAGATCACTCTGGTGGCAAGTGCATTTCTTCACTACCATTAGAGCCTACTTCTTTGGAATTCTGGTACATATTTCAGGGCAGCTGAGACATCCAAACTTGTGGACTGAAGAACTATTGGCCTCTTAGAGCAAAGCCATTGTTGAACTAGCTCGACCACAACATGTAATCCATTCATATATATTGTAATACAATATATATATGTATATATAAATATATATGAATGGATAACAACAAAGTATATATAACATATATATGTTTATATCTATATATATCTCCTTATATATTATTTATATAGTAGGTATGTATACATATATCTACCTATCAATTTATCTCTCTATATATTCATTCTATAAGTTCTATATCTCTAGAGAACTCTTGCTAACTCAGGTTAAATACATATCCAGTTAATTTTTTTAATTTTTATTTCTGTGTGTTTGTGTATATGTATGTGTATGCACATGTAGGTGTGCATGTAATTACTGAACCATCTCTCTCAGCCCCCAATTACCATTACATTAAAAACTTTTCATACTTCCTTTTAGATCCAGATGCTTCTTACGTATAACTAATAGCTTAAAAAGTCATTAGTTGGAATTTGGGGCTCTAAGAGGGTATTTGTTTCTGTCATAATATTGCTATAGATTTCTACATTCAAGAGAAAGGAAGTAATCAACACACTGCCAATCTCTAGGTATTTATACTCTTAAGAGTGAAATATTAATTCCAATTATTTCACTTTACTATTTCAATATGAATGTAACCGTTATTGGCTGTCAAGAACCATTAGGTGACTATTAGAACTATTAATCAGGAAACTAGAACTTTGAGAGAAATATGCTAACTACAGATGAAGAGGTAATTCTGTGTCTCAAAAAAAAGGAATGTTACGTGAAAGTTCTTTCTTATTTAATATCATTTCAGTCTATGCTTGTGTTTTGTGTGTGTGTGTGTGTGTGTGTGTGTGTGTGTGTGTGTGATGGTTTGCAGATTTGCATGTGATACAGGGCACAAGGCACTACTTGGGTATGAATCTTCAGGCATCACCTGATTTTACTTTCTTTGAGAGAAGTTCTCACCAACCTGGACCTGGCCAGAAATCCCTAGGCATTTCCTTTTCTCTGACTCCTCACTGGGACTGCTAGAGTGCCACCAGTTCTGCCTGGTTTTGATGGTTCACAGCATCACACTCAAGTCCTGTGTTTTCAAGAGCAGCAAATTGTGACTGGGCTATCCTACATAACTTTGATTACATACCATATGATATTTATGGGTTTAAAATTTAATACAAGTCATAGTAAATTCTAATGGACATTTTTCTCTGAAAACAGCAAATGTTAGCTCATAATTCTGTTACTTTGATTTTAAATAAACCAATTATGCAAAGAATTTAAGTTGCATCCTAATGATATACCCAAGTTAGTATCTCTCAAGATTAATGTTCACAATTTTCAATATCATTTTGATGAAATCTTAATCAGATGGTCAAAACTCTGCCAAACATTCAAGTTGCCTTGGAAAACTGACTTCATTTTAATAAGTACAGTTTCTGTATAACCCATAATTCAAAGAAAATTATAAACAATATCATATGTCCTGCTTTTAGTAGGATTTGTGATATTGGGTGGTTTTATTTGTTTTCCTGGTCCCTATCTGATAGACTGTATCTTAGATCACAGTACAAAACAAGAAGAAAGAAAGAAAGAAAGAAAGAAAGAAAGAAAGAAAGAAAGAAAGAAAGAAAGAAAGAAAGAAAGAAAGAAAGAAAAGTTCTGAAGACAAAGGCCAAGACAACCAATCAGTGAGAAAATTCTTTCCTATAATGAAGTCACGCCACATTCAGTGGGCTTCACTTATTACCGTTAATAAAATTTATTATTGCTGCTTCTGTTTTTAAAGTTTTTGTTTGAGACACAGTTGAGGACTGACTAGACCTCGGGTCTGTAGTCAGTGGCTGTTATCTCAGTGCAGCAGGTGACTAGTCTGCTGGAGAAACTGCTAATACGACCTTGGTGTTTCAAATAAACTGTCTCTGACATGAACTCAGTGACTGGCTCTTTGATCACCTTCCCCCCGCCCGATGGGGGACCAGCCTTACCAGGCCACAGAGGAAGACAATGCAGCCACTCCTGATGAGACCTGATAGGTTAGGGTCAGAGGGAAGAGGGGGAGGACCTCCCTTATCAGTGGACTTGAGGAGGGACATGGGAGGAGATAAGGGAGGGAGGATGGGATTGGGAGGAGATGAGGGAAGGGGCTACAGCTGGGATAAAGAGTGAATAAACTGTAACTAATATAAAAAATTAAAATTAAAAAAACAACTGTTTAGTAAAAATATATATAATTCACTCATGTACACCATTGTGCTTTAAATGCCACGCTTTAGTGAGTATTGTAAGGAAATGAAACCAAACATAGAATACACTTATCATATTTGGATTCTTAGTTAGCGATGCTACTCATATTATCTTGTTAATAAATTTTAGTTGTTTCTTCAAACCAACTAACTGTAACAATATTTGACATGCATTGCCTAAGGAACATATCATAAGAGTGTAGCCTTTGGTGAACAAAAGCAGAGGGCATCATGAAGAAACATATGTAAATGTTCAAGCTGTAACACTGTAAAGAAATGGAAAGGCAGTTCTGAAGGGAAGAGCACTTGTACTCTTGAATAAGAGCTTGGTTCAGTTGCTAGAACCCAGGTTTTGGCTCATAATAATTTGTAACTCCAGTTCTGGGAAAATGACACCCTTTTCTGCATCTTGCTGGCCTAGCATGCATGCAGTGCACAAAAGCATCTGAAGGCAAAACCTGCACAGACTTAAAAAAAAAATCTTCAAAGCACTATGAACTAGTTTTAACTCATTGATTGTCAATAAACCAATGGATTAATGAGGCAAAGGTAACTATGGACACAGGGCAAAGCTTGTCCTCCCCTAGTTAGGATATCAAAGTTAGGAAGTAATAAGAATTCATACCACTCATTTCCAACTCTTTTGGTAAAGGAGCAGTTATTCTTGTATAAAATTGGAGTTGGATGAGAACTACATCCAGTTGTGTCGTCATTATCCGTGGTGCATAACACAAAAACAAACAAACAAACAAACAAAAAACAACACCTAGACATAAAACTCATAAACATCTCTGGTAAAAACTCATGCCAGATAATAAATAAATAAATTATAGAAAAATGTATTCTAAGAAAAAAGTTTTCTGTGTAATTACAAACTAATATTTGGGCAAATTATGTGGCAAAATTCCTTTTTCAGTTCTATATACACAACTACACACAATGGCTTATTTATTATTTTATTAAAGTAGCTTTTTTTTTTAGGTAGTTACCAAATCTCAATGTTCTGAGTCCAGTGCATATACCACAAAAGAAGCATTCTTGTCAAATTGAACGGAGTTTAAATAGAGCGATATAAAACAAAACAGAGCATTAGAGGATAACACGTTAGAAGTATATTTTAAGAATATAATATATAATTAATACAACAAATATATAAAAATATGATAAAATAGAGCAAAAAGACAGTGAGTATTAACAGTAGTTAATATTATTTTAGTGTGTTATATGGGAAAGGAGGAGATAGCTTTATACTATAGTATAAAATAATTAAAGAAAGTTTTATTTGCAACAGAAGTTGACAGACATGAGGGGTCTCCCTGGAGAAAGAATGTTCCAGAAAGTGATAAATTTAAGGAGATTCAAGGCCTGACATTTAGGAGAAAGTGAATTGGTAAACTTAAGGAAATAAAAAAGCAGATGAGAAGCCAGGTAAGGTTGTACTCTTATTACTATTGGAAAATAAGTACTTTATCCTTGAATAAAAGTCTGAGGATAGAAGATGGAAATGTCCCTGAAGAGAATTATAAAAGTATAGCAGGGACAAGTTTTCATTTTATAAGATTTAATTTTTATTTCTTTTGGGTGTTATTTTTTTTTGTCTTTTTATTTTATTTTATTTTTTATTTTATTTTTTTATTTATAATTCTTTTCTTTTTTTATTTTTATCAGTTACATTTTATTAACTCTGTATCCCAGCCATGTCCCGAACCCTCATTCCCTCCCAGTCCCTCCCTTCCTCATCATCACTGTGCCCCTTTCCAAGTCCACTGATAAGGGTGTTATTTTTATATTTTTGGTTGTTTGTTGGCCTACACTTTAATGGCTGAGCCATCTCTCAAGCCCTGGAGGGGGTGAGTATTTTTAATAGTTAATTTAAAAAGAAATATGAATAAAATACACTGAGATTATGGAGCATAATTTATTTTAATTTAATCATTTCTATTTCCTATAATCATTTTCTTTTAAAAAGAGATGTTATTAATAACCAAATTCAGCAGACAAAATAGTTTCTTTTTTTCTGTTTTTTTTTAATCACTTTACATCCCAATAGTAGCTTCCTCCCTCTTCTCCTCCTGATCCTATCCTCTTCCCCCACTCCCATCTCCCTCACCTAGTCCTCAGAAAGAGGGATCCCACTTCCCTTACCAACTGTCCACAAACTATCAATTCTCTTCAGGACTGCCTTCATCCTCTTTCTCTGTGGCCTGGGCAGGCTGCTTCCCCTGGGGTAAGCGATCAAAACACAGTCAACAAAGTACATGTCAGAGACAGTCCCTGCTCCCTTACTATGGGACCTACTGAGCTGCTTATCTGCTACGTCTGAGCAGGAGGCCTAGGTTCTCCCCATGTGTGCTCCTTGGTTGGTGTATCAATCTCTTCAGGTCTCCTTGGCCCAGATTTCTTGGCTCTGTTGGTCTTCCTGTGGAGCTTCTGTCTATTCTGGGTCCTTCTATCACCCCCCACTTCCAAAACATTCCCTGCACCCTGCTAAAAGTTTGGCGTTCGATCCACTCATGGGTGGATATATACAGTAACAGAATATATCACAACCTATCCTGTCATTATCATTAATTCTAGAACTATGACCATGAAAATACTAGTAAATATTTTACCAAAAATCATTAGCTGCTTTTTGGAACAATCATTGCCACTAATTCTCTGCGAGGCACCATGGACTAAATATTCTATTTTTACATCATAAAGATGGACATAGTCTACTGACATTCACACCTCCCTTGTCTTTCAGTATTTACAGCTGTGTCTGGTTTCTTAAAAGTGTTTGCCTTTCTGGAGTTATCCTGAATTTTCAAAGATTTGTTGTTGTTTTTATTGCTATGAATCATTGTAGCAACTAGAAGCAATCAAGGTGCCAGAAAATTAGAAAATTAGAATTGATAATCAATAGCAGGAAATTAAACAGCAGAGTAGCATGGATTTCCAGCAAGGTATTAAAGAAAAGACCCAGAATTAGATGTAAGAATGGTCTTAATTTGAATGTTAGCTTTGTGATTTTGCTGTTGCCATAGGAACATATTTTTGATCACTTTAAATTTGTTTATTGTTCCATTTACTTCCTTTCTATGCATGAAGAGATTTTATCTCAAGGAAGTTAACTGAGCTGACAATAAAGGAAGTTATAACCAGTGGGACTTCAGTAGAAATGAAGACAAGTGAGAAAACGTTTGTGATTGTGGATGATTGCTAACAACTGAAGCCCAGGAACAAATACATCATTACTGAGAGATAAAAATCAGAAAAGTTGTTCAGTTGGAAAAGTGCATTTAAGAAATCTGGACTTTTTAGCTTTTCATAAATCTACAACAATTGTCACAGAAAAAAAAAAGTGTGTGTGTGTATTAGTATGTGTGTTTGAGACAATGGAAAAATCACAGTTAGAAAATGTGATTAGCATGTATTCACAGAGGACATTGTATGTGCCTATTATCTCTAAGGAACAGAAGCCTCGAGTCCATTCTCCCCCATGGCAATTGGCAAGACCTTCTCCTCTTTGTAGGGAGAGCAAGATCCCTGTTCCCTACCCCTGTTGCCCACAGAAGAATTAATGTTCCCCTCTTTTGATAGGACTGTGCTGTGTCATGTAAATGAAGTATCTTTAGAACTCCTAGCCCCATGGAATCAAACACATTAACTCCCACCCCCACCCCCACACAAATTTTGTAATGCCCCTGATTCACAATATAAACTCTCTCTCAAGCCATTCCTCCACCATGACCTTCCGTACTGGTTGCTTTCTTGCTGAACCTTCAAATTCACCTGACAGGTTGTATTTGGGGCACAAGCTTACCAACACCACCGCTGCTGCTGGACCGGCCTGCATCCAGACTGAGCTCTGTCACCAGTTACCCTAGTAGCTGCCTCTGAAGCTCACTGAGAGGCTCTGAGCTTCCACTGCCTTTCCAGAACTGCCACCACAGTTCATCTGTCGTGGCAAGTTGCTGGCTATTCCCAAGGCCGCCACTGACTTGCTGGAGTCGGGCCAAGCCCTCATTGCCACCTGGTTCAGGTTTCAGAGCCCTGAGCTCCGCATTGCCGGCTGCTCTTCTTCCGGCAGTGCAGCTAAAAGAACAGTAAAATTGCAGAGGAATCTTTTGTCCTGTCCCTCCACCTGAACTGGAGATCTTCTGCCGTGGATCTCAGCTTCTGGTTCTACCCTTCTTTGCCCAGAGGCTGATGTTCCTTGGAGAGGTGGAACTTTTGACCCTGTGTTTGCCCATTTTCTGCCCGGAAGCCAACAACAGCTCTCAGACTAACCTGTTCACTTCCACTAGGCATTGCCCGGGCCTCCTGGAAGAGATGGAGCCACAAGGCTTTATTTCGACAACTGTTACAATGTTATTAAACACTTCTTAAAATAAAAATCCACAGCTATAATCTTGAATGTTTAAATTTTACAAGTAGGTGATTTACCTTAAAATTACAATTAGTGGGGACGTTGTAGTTTATATGCTAATATGATAAGTAGCCAGATGACCTTAAAAATGTATAAAGTCTTGGGTAGTTTTTTAGTTTGTAAACACATCTATAGTCAGTTCCAAAGGTGATGTCTTAAAAACCGTAATTTCATTTTTTGAGACAGACAAGCGTGTGTCTCAAAAAACAAATGCAGCTTTATATAAATAGGTCATATATTGATATAAATTTCTTTACCATGACGTTTTTCGAGAATGTGAATCTACTTATGAAGATTCCCATAGCAAGGAAACAATGAATCTTTGTTTATACAATTCTCAACCTCAATTGTTGAAGAAATATTGCACCAAAAAAACAATGACAAACAATTTATCTTATAAGTTGAATGCCACAGTTTTATCCTCAGTGTTGGTGTTTTGTAACCTTGAATGTATTTGAGTGTGAGGAGCCTCGTTTCTCTTCCTTATGTGCAGTCTGTAGGCTGGTATGCTTTAAACAACTTTTCAGTTGTCTATATTGGCAGATACTGAAGACAAAGGTAGTGGATAAACATTTTTCCTTTGGGTGACACATTATAGCATTTATTAATATTTTCTTTTGTTTTATTGTTGCAGTACTGGATGTTGAATCTCAGGTCTCATTTTTTTATAGCATCTACCATAAGGTTGAATTCTACCACTAGCTTTGAGATTTTTAGAGAAAAAAAAAATTATCGTTGTCAGTTAACCATGTATCAGAAAATCATGGTGTGTGTTATCTATAAGCATCAAGAGTAAACATTAGTAGTATTAGCTGTGAGAGTCTGACTTGGGGACTGCAGAGAGTGCTCTGTACAATCATGAAATTTTAATGCAGGTTCTCCAGTTTCAATCTAACCATTATTGCTTGTTGACTGAAAGTTAATAGTTAAAAGCAAACACTATATTGAGACATATATTCTTTGTTAACATAATTTCTGAAGAACAAGTGTCTTGAGTGTTAAACTATACAAAATACTAATGATTTAAGAGAAATTTCATAAAGAAAAAAAATCAATGTCTGTTACAATCCATGGTTATTTCTTTTTTAGTCCACATAGATAAAATACATAACTCAGGTAATATACACGTTTCTGTGATGAACTAATTACAAATTAAGAATTGGAAAACTTCATAAATATAGTAGAAGCACAATATGTGAAAACTTATTCAAAAGAAAATCGCTTCCACAGCTCCAACAATGTTTTACATTGGCTTTTTAATGTTTATAGAGTTGGCAATTTTCTGACTATAGGTTGATTTCTTTCCTTTTCACTTGTTGGACAATAAACTCATTGACTACCATGACTTTTATTACTCTATCTATTCTTACTGCAGGAAGCAAGATCCAGGTCAGTGCTGACTTGGTGTCAGCCTCCCTGAGCATCTCCAGCCTGACTGCCCACCTCCAAACATGGTTAGCACCTATTAGAAGGCAGGATCATTCTCTCTGCACAATCCCTTGACTCAGTGAGCAACAAAATAAAAATTCTTTTATCCAACTTCATATCAAAAAGGGAAAAGGTGAAATCAATGGAACAATAAAAACTGCAATCTCTTTTTGTCACATTTTATGACCTCATCACCAACAGACTCCACAAGGTCATCACTCCTTGTATTAGTCTGTTAACGGTCCGGGCACAATCATTGCTACCTTTTGAACTACTTTTTTTTTCACCCTACAATATTGCTTTTGTTTGTTTGTTTTATTGGATATTGCTATGGCTCCTCCATTTTGGTTAAAATAAACCTCAAAGAATACCTTCATAGAATGTAATAAACCCATGCAAGGAGACATCCGTTTCTCAGGTGAATCATTCGTGATACTATCTGTTGCCTAGGTACAGAGATTTCTACAAATACCACTTCACCTGGGCACTTAGTATACTACTGGTCACTATTTTCCTCAAACTTCTTGGGATGTAAGTGACAAGTGCTTTGCAAGCATGAGGCATATATGGTTTAAATATTTTTAAAAGGTGAAGAGGTGCGTATATAAATTTTCAATAAATAAGATATTTTGAGCAAAAGCAGAAAATTTCATCAATTTTGAGTAACTTTTACTTGGTTGCTTGATCTCTGTTCTCTTAATCTAAGAAGGTGTGTGTGTGTGTGTGTGTGTGTGTGTGTGTGTGTGTGTGTGTGTGTGTTGGAAGGTGTATATGCATTGAATTGCTATGACACTTGGCTACCTACTTCATGAATTTTTCTTCCAGAAATTAGAGGTGTTTAAGGGAAACTCTCGGTACTCACAACTAAGGAGTCTTTTATTCATGGTATCCTTGTTCTGCTAAATTTTATTTCATGCCACTGTCATTTAAGGATTTTGTGCCTCTTCATGACTCTCTTCTACCATTGCTAATGGTGATTCTTATCTTCTTAGTGTTTAGAAATTTTGCATACTCTACCTGCTAACACTAAGTTCTTCTCCATCATAACATATGGCATCTTGTACTGTAAATATCTGCTTGTCTTCCTATTGCCAATTCCAGGTCTTTTGTCTTCAAACACATTCTTATGTCTGTTATTTGGAATTTCTTGGCTGACATCTTACTTCTATGTGTCTGAACACACAATTCATATATTCATAGCTTAACCAAGTCTTTTAACTCTTTAATTGTTTTTTTACTCTGATTTGTCAGAAAAACTGATGGTTTTCACTGTCACATTTCACTCTGAAATTAGGAAACACTTGGAACAATACAAACTATACCTTTATTTTTACAAAGTTTATTCTCATGAAAATAAACTCAATCCTTTCTTCCTGTTGTAGACTGATTATTTAATACATTAAATGGAACCTTGTTAAAAACATAAGATTAAGCCAATGGTAGTGAGGGCTGTCATTAAAGAGGATCTGGATTTTCAAGACTCTCCTCTTCTGTTCCATTCTTTGCATTCCATTCCCCTTCTTTTCTCTTCCCTTTCCTTTCTTTTCTCGTCCTCTCTCTTTCCCTCTCCTTAGACCTTCCCATCTTTTTCTTTCCTGGTACTAGTCGTGACAGTTTTATCACATGCACTTTTACTGTTTCCTTCCAACCCAAAACACTTCTGGTAGTGAACTTAAACACCGAAGCTGTGAACTGAATAAAGTACACTAAAAAAGAAAACATTCTTTTTGTTAATTTAATTGCCTAAGGTATATCATATTAATAATTTTGATTAATATATTACATTTTAATATCCTAGATATTGTGGCTGGAGCAACTATGGACATGGATAAGCATGCATCTATACTGTTAGAAATGTTGTCTTTTGAACATGTACCAAGAAAGGGTATATTTGAATCATATGGTATGCCTATTTCTAGAGTTTTGTGGAAGGACTAAACTGCCATCCACTTAGTTGTACTCATTTGCATTTCTGTTGACAGTCTGATGATTCTGTGTTCTCCACATCCTCACCTGCCTCTGTCCTCTGTTTTCTTAATCACAGATATTCTGCATTGCAAGATATTTGATCCTATTGTGAAGGCCAAAATTGTTTACTGTAAAACATTGTTTCTTGTTTGGTGTCATTGAGCCCTAGCACATACCTTTAATCCAAGAACTTTCTGTTTATTGTAAACAGGGATTATGTTATTGTTCACTCAGCCCTAGAACAAATTTTTAATCTAAGAGTCTTCTATAAACAGGTTTTAATAAAGTTAACCCTAGGTCAAGGGGCAAAGCAAGAAACCAGCTTACAGGATTAAAGAGTAGGAGGGACTTTGAGTTGAGGGGTATTTAAGATAGCTTGTAGAAGTAGAAAGGGCTGTTAGTTTAAGTTCTGGCTTTAAATTTGGTTTCAGCTCTTTACCGCCCTGGTTTTTGGGCTTTGAGCTAGCAAGACTTTGGCCTTTGGTTTCCTAGCCAATTCCACCTGGGATGTCAGCTGAGTTAGTGACCCTTTTGGGTTATTTCCCTCCAACCCTGAGCTGAAAAACAAAGGTTAGCTGGATACTTTATCTGCCTCTTTGAGCTAGCAGTTTTTCACCCCAGCATATGGCTCCTGAGTCTTTATTGGTAAAATAGAATGGTTTGGATTTCCGTTTTCAAACACAATTCTGAATGGGGCCTGAAACTCTGATTTTTTTTTAAAGAGAAGATGTAGAGGATATAATTCAAGATTGACTCAATACAACACTTTCTAAACAAGATTCTTTTCACCGGGGAAATAAGACCAACAAATAAGTAAGACCTCGTGGAGTTAAAATATTCTATAAAGATAACTGTAAATTGAAGAGGTAGCCTAAAGCATGGAGGAAAAAGACTTCTCCAGCCATAATAGACAGAGATATAGTGTGTTGAACATACAAGAAATTCAGAAAACTAAACAGCAAGAAAACAAATAATCTAATTAAAAAGTCGTCTATAAAATTAAACATTTTCAGAAAAATAAAATGAAAAAAGTTAAGAAATATTTTTAAAGTGTTCACCATTCTTAGCTATCAGGGAAATGAAAATTAAGACTACTTTGGGATATTATCCAACTGAAAATGCAGCCCGAAGCTTCCCAGAGTAGGTATACTCTGGGTCTGGAGAAGTTTCACTTAGCCACTTCTGCAAGAGATAAAAGATCATCATCTGTTGTTTACGATATCTTGAAGCAAATTATGCTGGTTTTTTACTTCAGATAAGTTGATATATATTGTACATAAGCTAAAAGTTAATATTTTGGGGGGAATAGTTTTAAATATTGTAGCTATCAGATGAAACAGCACATGGCTATTAAATAAGTATTTTACTGAGAATATAAAATTCTTAAAGAAAAATATAATAATCTAAAGTAGTATAATTATACTTAGCATATATGATAAATGTGGTATGAGTATGTCATAGACAAATTTTCAAAAAAAATAAATAAAAAGTAAAAAATCATGACATATTGGTTTTGCAAAAAAAAAGAGAGGGCCAGGAATGGTGTCATGTTCTTGTAATTTTAACAATGAATAAAGTAAAATGCACCCAGAGGTACTGGAAATCAAAGGTCTCCCTGAGATATGAAAGCTTTCTCAAAATTTAAATAAAATGAAATAACATAGATCAATAAAATAATTATTTTACAGAGTCAATTATCTTAGCTGGGCAGTCTTGCCAGGCCTCAGTGGGAGAGAAAACGTTTTGCCCTGCTTCAACTTGAGATGCCAGAATAGGTTGACACACCTGGGGGACTCCCTTTCTCTGGAAAGAAGATGGGGAAATGGGGAAAGGGGTTGTGAGGTTGAGTCTGAGAGAAGAGGAGGGGGAAGCCTCGGATCTGGCTGTAAGTGATAGTTCAGATCCCTGACTCACAACCTAGAGACCTATTTTCGGTTTGGTCATTAACCAGAAGAAGGAATTCATTTTAGATTCAGGTAATTTCTCTTTTCTCTTCCTTTGGATTACTTTACTGAAACAGAATCTGATGTAGCCTAGGCTGGCCTGGAACAAGCTATGTAGCTTTGGATAGCCTTGAATGTGTAAGCCATTTGCTCCCACATCCTGAGAACTAGGAATACAGGAAAGTATCACCATGACCCTATCTAATTTATGTGGTGCAGTGGATTGAAACCACGGTATTAGCCTGGCAGGCCACCTATCTGTTAACTGTGTGACATTTGTAGAACACTTACCTCCAACTGAAGCATTAATTCCAAGAAGGAGAACGAAGCTCACAAAACTCAGGAAAACCCCCAAATCTACATGTCTTGAAAAGACGAAACTTTGAAAGATTCAGAAGGACTGCTTCCTTGGGAAACAGAAGTGGCAGGCAGTTGCTAGCACACAGCATACCCTAGATCCTTAGTCCTCTTTAATCTTCCTGCAAGGCAAGCAGCATGCTCCACATTTGCAGCTTCTGTGAGTTGTCAGCCGGGTAGATGATTATGTAGGCCTTTCGTTGATACAGCTGTACTCACGCAGGTCCTCACCCATGCTTTTGTAGTTAATCCCAAGAAAACTCATTGGTTTAGCTAACTAGACTTTGGTAAAATCAGTTCTTTGGTCTCTGATGATTTCATCCGTGTAGTAAGTAGATGCTGTGTTTTGTGCCTTCCCCCCAAAAATATCTTGCATAAAATAGCAACATCTTAGCTCCTCAAGTAATTGTAATAATGATTTAGTGCTTAGTAGGAAAAAATGAGGATTATATGAAATAATGTATTGCAAAACAAATACACTTATCTTCACTGCCAATCTTGTAGAAATGAGTCTTGAAATGTTATCAGCTTATATTTATTTATATTTATATTATCTTCTGCTTATAACAGCAACTCAAAATCCAGCCCTACTAAGAATGCCACAGGCTCTAAAACAAGCATAAGCAGGAAGGGAGGTAGCAGCAACCAAGAAGGCAGGAGATAAAATGCCATAAGCATTAATTCCGTTTATTAGAGCTGCATGATCATTACTGCAGTTTTCAAAGTTGCACTGTGTTGTGGGAGCTTCAGATTTAATGTTGAGTCTTCTGAGGCTAAATTGAACAAATCAGCTGTTACCATCTTCTAAGCAGGGAAATATTTTCTGTGCAGTTTAATGTAAAGGAGCCATTTATACTTGTGACCATTGTGTGTCTCCAAATTAGAGTAATAACATGACACATTGAAAAGCCTGGCAGAGATTACTAGCTTGGCTGCCTTATTGATGCTATAAAGAAATGTGAACTTGCACCTCAGGACATTCCATGGCAGTGATAATTCCAAAGCCTTCATTCTCCAGTTTATATGCTGCTCCACATTTAAATTTGTATTCATCTGGCTCAAACTAATGAATATGTTGAAATTATCAACTTGGTGATGAAATAAACAGTCTTTACTGTTAGTACATTCAGCCTGACCTTCAATTGTTTTGACTTCTATCATCTACCATTTGTAAATGTTTTACATCACTTAATAAACCTGAATTAATGTTTAAGAGGGAGACTTAAACTTTAGCAGATTTTCATCATGTTGAATAAGTGTTCGGGTGTCCTACACTCAAGCTAAGAGTCATTAGCATAAAATTAATAAGTAAAATTAGTATTTAGACAAAATTAATGAATGGTCAATAAACAATGTAAGGTCTGGTGTATGTTTATGTCTACTTGTGAGAAAGAATAATATTTATTTGTCAATATTTTGACATTTTTCCAATGTTCTCTGACTTTGGCACTATTTCTAGGAACAGGATGCTCCTGTCAATATATAACTCTCCAGAAACTGTGTGTACATAATCTATCACAGGTGTAGTATGGAATAAACATATATTTCACTTCTTTCTAGAAACACTCAGCTTCAGGCAGAGCTTTCCCACTGCAGAGCTCAAAGTTGGTATTACAATGGAGATTTCCCAAGTGTTGATTTAATACTGTGAAACCTTACACTTACAGACCAACCATTGTGCTAATATTTTTTAAATTTTATTTATTTATTCACTTTTATTTACTTAATTTTTTGTACACTTATATCCCTATTATGGCCCCCTCCTTCTTCTCATCCCAGTACCACCTTCTCTCTCTCTTCCTAGTCCTCCTTCCTCTGCCCCTCAGAGACGGGGAGTACCCACCACCAACCCATTCCAGCACATTAAGTTGCATCAAGACTTAGCACATCCTCTTCCACGGAGGTCTGGCAAGGCAGCACACCAGGGGGAAAGTGATCAAAAAGCAGGCAAGAGAGTCTATGTCAGAGAGAGCCCCTGCTTCACTTGTTAGGGAACCCACTTGAAGACCAAGCCACCTGTAGTATACGTGTGTGTAAGGAGCCTGGATCCAGTTCATGCAAAGCTCTTTCTTGGTACTTCAGTCGTCTCAAGATTCGTTGGTGCTGTTGGTCTTCTTGTGGAGACTCTGTCCCCTCCAGGTCCTTTTATCCTTCCCCCTACTCTTCCACAAGGTTCTCAGCACTTCATGTAATGTTTGGCTGTGGGTCTTAGCATGTTTTGATCCACTGCTGGGTGGGTACTCTCAGAAGACAGCTATGCTAGGTGTCTATCTGCAAGCACTACGAAGAGTCTTTAATACTGTCAGGAGTTGGCACTCTCCCATGTGGTAGGTCTTTGGTTGGGCCAGGCATTGGTTGGCTATTCCTTCAATCTCTGCTCTATCTTTATCCCTGCCCGGCTGGTAAACAGAGTAAATTTTGGGCCAAAATTTTTGTGAGCGGATTGGTGTTCTTCTCCTTCTATTAGGAATCCTGTCTGGTTAGAGAGGGGCCTCTTAAGTCTTCGTGAACCCTGCTACTAGGAGTCTCAGCTGGGATCACCCTCCTATCTTCCCAGAAACCTATCCTGTCTTAGGTATGCTCCTGAAGATCGTTTCTCTTCTTTTTTACAGCCGTCTTCCTGCCCGCTTCTCTCCTCTGCTGACCCCTGCACTCATTTCCCTCCGAACTCCCTCTCCAATCCTGTTACATCTTTTTACCACTTCTTCTGTCTATACTGTTTCCCCTTCTGAGAGAGATCCCCATCCTCCCTTGGACTTTCTTTGCTACTTAGGTTCTTGGGTCTTTGTTTTGTAGTATGGTTATCCTGTACTTTATGGTTAATATCCGCTTGTAAGTGAGTACATACCATGTATGTCTTTCTGGATCTGGGTTACTTCACTCAGGATGATCTTTTCTAGTTCCATCCATTTACCTGAGAAAGTGCCAGATTGATTTCCACAGTGGTTGTACAAGCATGGACTCCCACCAGCAATGGAGGAGTTGTTCTCCTTTCTCTATATCCTTGCCAACGCGTGCTGTCACTTGAGCTTTAATCTTAATTATTCTGATGGATATAAGATAGAATCTCAGAGTCATTTTGATTTGCCTTTTTTTCTGATGACTAATGACATTGTGACAGTGAGCATTTCTTTAAGTGCTTCTCAGCCATTCAAATTCCTTTGTTTAGCTCTTGGTTTAGCTCTATACCCCATTTTAATGGATTATTTGGTTTACTGGTGTTAAATTTCTGGAGTTCTTTATAAATATATTGGATATTCATAAAGCCATAAAGAATCAATAGGATTATTAATACTTTTTTTAACATTATGGGAAAAACTTCTTCCCCCACTCATGTTCACGAGAAAAGGGGGATAAAATTACATTATATTTACACTATGAGTAAGTAAATAATTATGAAGTTATCTTATATGCTCTAGTCCATGTTGATTTAGTAGCACATTAATGAGATATAAAGCAACCTGCTAATGTCATTTAGCTGATATAACTGATACATTATGAAGCATATCCTTTCAATTATTAAGGAAATAAATACTGTCATTTAAAAAATCAAAATGTGAATTCAAGGTTGAAAGTTTATAGGTTTAAAAATCTCAAAAGTACAATTCAGTTATTTTTATACTGTAAATCAATGTCCTCCATAATCAAGAAGAAAAAAAATGAAAGTCTGGCTAAATTAATAATAGTTGAGCAGCCCATGTATATTAATCTAATCTAATAGATTTTATTGCAAAAGTTTTCTCAAGGCTTAATATTTTATGTATTAAAAAAAAGAATGATTGTAATGATTAAAAATATAATTGCAGAAAATACTCATTTCAACTTTAAATGAAAATTCGTAATGAATGAACAATGAATGACCATGGGTCCTGTCATTGCTCAGTAATCATAGTTAATAGAGAAATAAAGTCCAGATTAAAATATGCTGGAATAGAGCTAGTGAGAAAAAATTCAAAGTCCCTCAGTATTTCTAATTAGTTACCTTAAAGCACTGAGCAATTCTGGTAAGACTAAATTGTCCTTGCTTCTTAAAGACCCTTTAGGCAGATGATATAGTCCAAAAGTCTTACCACATTCAAATTGTAATGCATGCTTTAAAAGGTTGAAGTAAAACATCAGGTACATAATAAACACACAGTATAAAGAGACACGAATGTGTTAAAAATAAAATATCGTATTTCTGTAATATTGTATACATTTAATTTTTGTAAAATAATATTAATATAGATTAATTAACCAATGAGAAAACTGCTCATGTTACAAGAAAAACATTGTCATGAAGGTTTCTCACAAGGCATTGTGAGAAAAAATATAGAAAAATCAATTGAATCCCTCTTCTTTAATACAAGCATGAAAAAGTGTGTGATTCAAAATATGTCAAAACTAAAGCCAGATGTTTAGAACTATTTGTGAACAAATAGTTTAGAACTATTTGTGTATATATATATATATATATATATATATATATATAGCACTGTCAAAAAACTTAAGGAATTTAAGGCATGATTTCATCAAATCTTTACTAAGGAAGTGCTAAGCAGCCCATCAAGTATTCTAAAAATTATGGTTAAAACAAAGTTTTATGCTTGCAAAGGTTTCATCTAGCAGAGATGTTATAAAATCAAAGTCCAATTTATTTTGTTTATTTCCTGCATTGGAAAGTGATTATTGGAGAAAACTAATACCTTGATGATGTTATGGAGTCTTTGCTAATAGAGATTTTAGTGCATGTAATACAGATCAGGAGCATCATAACAGACCAAAATCCAACGGAAAAAGCCTTGCTTGACACGAAAAAGTGCCGTATTAACTGTGTAACCTCATAATGCTCTGATGTAACTGTAGTCCATCACTAACACTAAGAAGGTCGCCATGCCTTCAAACACACAGCCTGTTTCACTCAGGACAAATTCCATGGTGATACAACATTGAAAATATCCTACTTTTTGATGGCTAAAAACAACCACTGTTCCCTTACTCACAGTGCGAAGCAGTCATGCATGACATATCCAGATTACATATGACATATGACGTGGATCACTGCCAAAAACTGGAAGAAAGGAGCATAGTTTTTCCAGTGTTGGCTTTTCAGTTAAGCTGTTTATAAGTGACATGTGTCACACATTTCTTGGACCAAAGCCATTGTCATGATCAGAAATAATATTATGGGTTTTGATGAAAATCAGCCAGATCCCAAGGTAAAAACAAAAGGTTGGTGTGTAAAAGCAGCTGTAACTTTATCCCACAGGTGATATCTACAGGGTCTAGAGTATGCTAAGAGAAGCACTGAGCGGTAACTTAGTTCCCATAAAAGACTGTCACGTGCAAGCTGAGAATTTTCATTTTTCCTTAAAAGACAACATTATCTACAGAAAAGTCTCAATAAAGTGTAAACTATGGGATTTATTAATAATATGCACGTAAATTTGCTATAGAATTTATGTCAAGGTAACTGAATTAAGAATCAATATATGGCCTTATTATATATAATTCGTTTTACAGTTGTGAGAATCACAATTTAAATTCGAGAGCTTATTTAAAGTCATTAAATAAACTCCTTCTTTCTGATAGTAGTGAGATAGCATGGGCAAAAGTCCCCTCAAAATCAACATGGGAAACTAAATTTCATTGAGTGACTTCTTAGACACCATTTCTTCTGTGATCCATTTCACACATCCAAGGATTTATTGAGAATATGTGTACTAAATTTGCGGCTTTCTGATCCTGGGTGTCCTTATACATATCTGTCTTTTGAGTGATTGCAGAGAATGTACTCTGAACATACAGAGAAGTAGGAAAAACAGATTGACTATCTCTATAATGCCCTCTTGGGAAAATTCAGGAGGTTTGCACAACATTACATCAATTTTCTATATTATTTCCAAGAAAGAACATCAAAAGGTATAACTTCCTCAGGAACGGGGCAGTAAAAGCTACCCCTTTACTATTTCACCAAACATAATACAGGAGTTGGGCTCTCACTTTGCATTGAACTAATGGATGATTACCTTGTAGAGTGAAGATAATGAGGTCCATGCCTGGATTTCAACCTGAGGCTTCACAATGTTAGAGATGCCATTTGTTCTATTATATCTAGGTTAGAGTTTGCCGTATTATCCCATTCTGGGAACAACTATTAGCAAATTCATTAATTAAGGTCATGTTGACACTTCTATTTTCAACTAAAACATCTGCTAATTTATAAAGAGGCCTCCTTGGTTTAAACCAGCTTGTCATTGCTGCCTCTCAATGAGGGATAATGTGCTTAGGCCTTACAAGTACTGTAAGTGTGAATTGAGAGGATTAACAGTTCTTGCCAACGGGCGCACTTTGTCCATATTTTTACATAATAATGGTACTCAAGAAGACACAGGTTCTAAAGATAATAAATGATCACTCCTCACAACAGATCTATAAACAGGATCAGGATTAATGAATTTGCTGGCAGCTATTGGTTTTAATTAGCCCAAGTTCAACGGCAGCAGAATCATGTCTGTCCAAGAGACTTGGACTTGCTAACACAGATCCCAGATTGTCTCTGTCAATGTAGTGCAGCAGTTGGCCAGATTCTTACTTTAAAGCAGGCAGTCTAGCAATTTAATAACAACAATAAGGTATGTGTATTTTCCTTTTCACTTGGATATTGTTTCTGTTCTTAAGTCAGTGAAAATACCCTCCTACCTTTCTAGATTCTACATCATGTCAATTATTGTGAATCTTTTCCTTAACAGATGATTTCTACTGTGGCTTTGCTGTTAGAAGTGGCTTAAACTTACTTATCTATTTCAGCTTTGTGATCCTGGGTGTCCTTATACCTATCTGTCTTTAGCAGACCCTCTGAAAACATTGCCCTAGGTTCATACCTCAAGAACAAGTTTTGGGAATGCTGTTTTCGAGGTTCTGTCATGTTTGGCTACAATGATGTGACTGCCCGTTAGTATTTTTTTTTTAAAACAAGATTGTGGACCTCCTGAGAGATTAAAATAATTTGTAAGAAAAAGATATCTAATTGCCTATCTTGATGAAGTATTTGTAGCCCAATTATTTTCTTAGAAGTTCTTATTACTCCTAAGAGTAATAAGAGTTCTATTGTATTAGGAGTTCTTTTGTCTGATGAACAGATGAGATGTGCAACATCTGTCAGAATGGGAATAATAAAAATGTTTTTTTAAAGCACATTATATAATGTTTCAAAATAGGACCTCACCAATACTAGCTCTAAGTAATCCTCAAACTTCCCACATTGTACGAAAAAGAAAGAAGCTAAAATCATAATAGGTAGAATTCCAGGAAGTCTTTCTAAATTAGCAAATTACACTTTGGGGCTTGGAGTCCAAAATCACTAAATGAGGGTAAAGGGGGTACAGGTTCTACACTGCATAAGATAAGCTTCTTTGAATCTAGAAGAGGAAGGTCTGGGATGAGCAGAATTTTAACCATCAGAGCTATACCCGAGAAAAACTTTGAAAAGTAAATAGTGTGATGTAAGAAAACCTTTCCTCAGGTCTAGACTTGAAAAAAATTTGTAACTAGAACTTGAATTGGGAAGAGATGCTTGTGAGCTATTTGGGAAGATGTGAAAATAGCCAGTTCCCTTTTAAACATGAACTGGGTGTAGTTACTGAGAATGAATATTTGGAAGCAGACAGTGGGTTTAATACAGTTCAGAGGAATCAAGATCTGAAACTACATGTTTCTCCTACACATTACCCAGTTCCAACATAGGGCCTCACCCAATAGTGCCTAAAATGGGATCCCACACTTTATAAAATTGTTGATCTACTGCTAATGAACCTCTTTTATAAGCATTTTTATCTCAATGTTAATTGTCTTAACTCTATTTAAGCTGCTATAACTGAAGACGGGAGACTAAGTATACTATCAACAACATAAGTTTAATCAGTTCACAGTTCTGGAGGACAAAATGTTCAAGGGGTCACACTGGATAAAGTCTTTCTTAACATGTCATAAACTTGGTGGAAGAGCAAGTGGGCATACAGAAAGGCAGGCTGAGTAAACAGGAAGACAGAGCATACAGAAGACAGAGTACACAGGGAGACAGTCTGTATACATGGGGGAAAAAGAACCAGCACAGAGGAGAAATGAGAATAAAAACCAACATAATCAAAAGACTGAGTAAGCAGTCCAGAAACAGAAAGCGGGTACACAGAAAGGAGTGAATACACAGATAGTGGGCACACAAAAATATGAGTACACAAAAGTTAGAGTAGGTACAAAAACAGAAACTACAAAGGTGGGAGACAGAGAAAGCCAGTTTATATGATACCTATTCTTCACCAAATCATTTTTACAGTAACTGCTTTGGTACTGTGCTCTGTCTTTTTACCCTAACCATTTCCTGATATCCCATTACTTAAAGCTGCTAAAATCACACAATTCAACTGAGTGTGGGAAGGGCCTTTCATGGGATTGCAATGATGGTCTCTTCATTAACATTGCAAAGCTAGGATGGGGATCCTGTAGCTCTGCTCTGAAGTTAATTCTCCTCCTTGTGGTAATTTGAATTTTTCATCTGACTCTGAATTGCCTCAAGAAAATTACTCAGAGCAATCCCTGTGGGAAGCGGCTTTGCTTGAGGGACCTTGATAATGGGAAAGTGAGAGCTGTGTCCCTTTTTGTTGTTCTGTTGTGTTGTCTTTCTTTGTTAAGACAACCACTTCCACAAATACATGTATATTGATGTCTATTTCCAGTGAAATCTACAGAACTGAGACTTACTTGACCTCCACAATATGCATGAAAAGAGAATTCAAGGAGTTTATTTGTAAAATCCTACAATGAATATGTGTGTTTCTGAAACCTAAATCTGTCTTCATTAGCCCAGTTATCTCCTTTCTACATCCATAATGTACTGTTGAATTTTCATGACTTCATCTTAAATGTAACCAGTTTTTGTGTCAATGTATTCATATCCATTTCAAAACATACTTGGTTAGAGCTGCTATATAGTACACTTAAGCCTTTGAGTTATCTTGTATCTAGTAACTGTTATACAATTTCCCTTATTTTTGTTTAGGTTTTTCTTCCTTTAAATATGAAGCCATGAAAGGTTATACTGCTGATAAACAAACAAACAAACAACCTCAGAAATTTACACTTGGCTCACAGCCTCACTTGGATGTCATTGTTTCATAGTTTTCTAGACTTCATTGCTATAATGATATCTGTTGAATTTCTGAATAATCATTTGTTGTGAGGATCCTGGGCAGTATCTCCAGGGGAAATGGCAAAGAAATGCTGAGATGGAGTATGTTTAAACCCCTGAAATCTCACATTTGAGACTGAAAAACCTCATCCTGAGCTTGTGTCCTGTTATCTTTCCCCATGCAGATAAGGCATTTTCAGCATCCTAGTCCCACCCAATGACATGCATTCATCCTCCCGCCCACCTGCCAAGGTTTATAAGGCCCCATTTCACATGAAATAAACTCGTCAGTACCCTCTACTCCATCTATGGCTGTCTGAGACTCAGTGTTCATTGTGTGGCAAAGGGCTCCCCCTCCCCCCAGTAAGAATTCACAGCTGGATCCCTGGTCCTGATTTCCAGGAAAACAACCACAGCACAACCTGATAGACCACTCCTGAAGCTGGCCTTACTGCCAAGAGCTCAGTGCTCATCTTTGGGAGTGGGCTACTGGCTGCGTGGAGCTTCCACCAATCATCAGCAAGTCAGCTTCAGTGCCCATCTGTGAGGGGAGAGTTGCTGCCTGTTCAGGAAGCAGCTGTCTGACTTCTCCAATCAGGAGGCAGCTCTGTAGCTGCCTGGCACAGTCTCTGAGCTCTGAGCTCCAGAACCAGCTTTCCCACTGTAACCTGATCTGTCTGGAGCAAAAGAGCTCTAGCACTAATGGAATGCGGCCCACAGATTAGCAGAGATATATCGGTGTCTCCGAAAGCCGTAACCCTGAGGACTAAGTGTCTTGAGGACTTCATGCTGTCACGGAGCATAGCTCTGCTTGTCGCCCTTGTGGTCACCATGTGCCTAACAATATATGAACTATATGAAAGTTCTAAAGGGGCTTCCAGCCCCTCCCTGGGCAGTGTCTTTGACACTCACGATAGTAATGTTTCATCTCTTTCAGACATTGCTGCTGGAGCAGATTAGTGGTTCATTCGCCATCCTTGAACAGAATTTAGAGATGTAGAAATGTGAGCAATGACCATCACCCTTAGAAAGAATTTGGTGTAGAAAATCTTAGGGGACAATTTGAAGTTAAGCAAAGTGCGCTCTTTTTAATAAAGCCAGGGACTTTTTGAAATTGGTGAGCAGGAACAATAGCCCAGAGCAGCACTGGCAGATGTGTCATTCTCAAGCTGGGCCTGTGACTGAGACGACAATTAATTTCCTTATACTTGTTTTTGCCTCAGCTTCCTGATACGATTTAATAAAAATTATTAGTGAGTAGATGTGCACCTTGAAGATTTATAGTAAAATCAGCTATATGTTCATATATATATATATATATATATATATATGTTTAGATTTGTGTCCTGTTCTTTTAAGATTTTTATAAGATTACTTTTTAAGTTAGTTGATTCTTTCTTTATAACTGCAATCTGCAGCCAGTCAGTAAAGAAAACAAACAAAAACAAACAAAAAATTACCTTGCTTGCTCACATCTTGTTAATCTGCAACAAGTTATTTTGCTACAAACATATGTGGATTCTTGGAAATAACTTGTTTTCACCTATAGTATGTAAAGCATTTTATCATGTGAAGGTATTAGGAAACATATTTTTCTTATGTATACTCACTATAATTGTTCACATAAAGAAAAATAGAATGACACCACATTGTGATTTTCATGATGCTTGGAGGATTTTGCTGAGATACATAACCCGTGGGAGGAAAAAAAAAGTTTCTGGAACTTGCTCTTCAAGGTTTGTTCCATCCACCAAATGATTATATGTTATAAAGCATAAATGCACAGTAATTGGAATGGTTGGATTATTTTTCCATCCACCAAGATGTGCGTATGTGGTATATGTATGTGTGTAAGGTTGGGCTGGAATCTGTTTCCATCCACCCAAAGCATGAATGTGTATATATGTATGTGTGTATGCATGTATGGATGTCTATGTCTATGTATGTATGCTTGTGTATGTGTAAAATAAGAGAAGTTTGAAAGAAGAAGCCTGTAAGAGAAGCTAAGTGAAGAAAAGCTAAAAAAAGAGAAGCTTGTTGGAACCTACCTGCTGGAGTCTACCCTAGTTCGTGAAGTGTGTGTGAGCATGTATGTATGTATGCACGTATGTATGTGGTCTTTTTTCTTCTTTGCTTTCTTTTTCTAGATGCTTAGCCACTACCAGTGGAAAGGCCCTGTTATAGCCAACAGCCCTAGCCCTGGCATACCATAATGGGTGTAAACCCAGGCCAGGTTTACTGTAGCAGCTGTTTTAAAACAGTAGTAATACTTGACTCCTGGATAAACAGGATACCCTGTGACTCAGCCACAGTTCCATGTGTCCCTCCTTGAGACTGAGGTTCTTGGGAGAGGGAAACCTTTTCCAGTAGAAAGGCAAAGCCAACAGGTCTGACTTCTGCCAGCACTGTGCTACGCATCGGGAGGAGAAACCGAACTACAATTTGTCCTATTCCATTTATCCTCCCCATTTTTTTTTTCAGTTGCACTAGTTTGTGTTTATGTAGCCATTGTTATCAATCAAATATATCTGATTTGGACATATCAATGTGAACATGCATAAATTGACTTTGTTTGGAAAACATCTCAGTCCCAGACTTGTCATATATTCTGTCTCCTCATTTCTGAATATTTCCTAGTGAAAGTCTGATCAAAACATGTTGCAATATCACACTTATAATATAAAAAAAATCTTAATTTTAAATACATTTACCTATTTATTAGTCTCTGTGTATGTATGTGTGGGTGCACACTAGGCACAGCTTTACCTGTGCAGGTTACGGGATAGCTTTATGGCGTTAGCTTTATACCAAATGGATCCTGGGTATTTAGTATTCCATTGAACTTAGGTTCAGTTGAACAACGCTTCCAATAACCAGGACTTCACTGCATTAATAGAGTTGTTGGTCAAAGGGTCCCATAGAAATTCCTGCACAACCCATGCTGTGGTCAAGACAATGGGTTTCTCTCCACACACTGACTGCAAGGCCCCATTGCTGAAGACAACACCCATACAACTCACTGAAGAACGGGAGGATGAGGTGGTGGCTGTATAGAGCATTCATGCCTGCTTGTTAGGGTTTTTGATATAAGAAGGTTCTCTGTATTCTACTAAAAGAGAAACATAGCCACCAAACCTGCCACAAAAACTTTGATCTACAATTCTTTTTTTAACTGCAGACAAAATATTCCAAGCCAATGGTGGCACCAAGCTTGTGGGAGTAACCATGGATGTCTGATTTGACTCAAAACCCACTCTACAAGAGAGATCCCATTTATGACACTACTTATGTGCCCAAGGACTAGAGACTAGATAGCCCAGAGACATAAGGTAAAATCACATACTACTGGTCTAAGAAAAGAATGATAAAATGAGCCCTAGTGACTAAAATGTTACTTTGCTTTTCACATAGATCAATGCCTTATTCAGCCATCATCAGAGACGGTTTCCCCTGCAGCAGATGGGAAGTTGGGAAAAATATAGACACACATGATCAGACATTATGAGGAGAGATAGAAAGAGTTGCTGGAACACTCAACTATAAATGTGACGACTCCACTGAATCCCTTCCTTCAAAGTTCAGGGAACCCCACAGAAGAAAAGGTGAAAAGAGTGTAAGACTCATAGGGATTAAGGATATCAGGAGAACAAGGACCTCTAAATCAAGTGAGCAAAGTTCATATAAACCACAGAGACTCTGTGTGTTTGTGTAATATATATTTATACATACATAAAATATATAGCATATTATATATTGTATATAGTTACATATATATCATTTTTAGACTATAAGTATGTATTCCAAATGCATGCCTATTTTTATATTCCTTATGAGTTCAGTTTTCAGGTTATACACAAAAATCTTTCATTTAGTAATGTACAAAAATGTTATGCAAAACATTTATTCTTCAGATCATTACAATATATCTTTTTGGTAATCCTTTTCCCTTGTTGGTTAATATAATTTTTATAGTTTACCTTTAGATCCTTGCATCAATTGAGATAGTCTTTCTTTTCGTAAAACAAAACAAAACAAAAATCAGAAACTATGCTTGCATCTTTTTGTTCTCAAATTCTTAACATTCCCGATAGAGATTCAATGAAACAACATTGTCAGCATGTCCATTTACTCTATTATGATGCATAGTGCTTCTATGTCTTTTTCTGTAAAATAAGTTGTCTCAAAACATTACAGAAAAACATTTATAATTTTGATAATTCTTTAGGTTGTCTAGACAGGTTTTTTGATGTAGGCCAGCTTTGACTGTACTTTTTATTACTCCCAGAGCAGACTGAATCTCTTAATCAGTTCCTGTCCATTTACTATCTTTCATTCCTTGCTTCCTTTAAACTTTGGCTCTCCTCAGTTCTTTGTATTGTGGCTTCCACAAACCATATTAACACCTATAACCTGTGACTTTGATGTTCTATATTGATTATGATTTTCTATGATACATGGTTCTCACTGTACCAACTAGAGGCTAGCATTACATCTGGTAAACATGCAACCTTCTGACTCTTACCCTGAAGATTTTTCTCTTATCCTGTCCTTTTCTGTATCCAGCTAAGATTTTTGTTTGATTTACCTTTTCAAACTGATATATGGTGTTAGATATATTTGGCCCAGAATGAATACATCTCTAGGAAATGCCCTAAATCCTAACTGAACCAAGCAAATGAATAATATGCATCTATCTGAGATTTGCTACTTCTTCTGTGCTGTGGCTATAGCTGGGAGGGTTAGAACATGGGTAAATGTGGGTAACAAAGAATTTGACCTCCTATAAAATACTTGTTTAGACAAAGTAGAACATTTTGTCCCATGTTTACATTATCTTAGTTGCATGTCATCAAAGAACATGTTAGACAACTGTTTCCTTTCTTCCAAGATGAAAAAAATGTTCAAGCTTATTTTTTTTTTCTGGAGACTCTATGTTGGTAAACGGTAAGATACAATTCAAAGTCGGATTTTTATTACTCCAAGCTTATGGTTTTCACATCATAAAATGTATTTGTTTTACCTAGACGTACTAAAATTTATTAGGCAACATTTTACAAGATGGAAACAACACAACCCTGAAGTAATTTTCCAAGATAAATTAAAAAAAAAAAAAAAAACAAGGGCATTCAACAATTTAATGATCAAATACTGGACACTATTATGTAATAATGTTCTAAGGATAATTCTAAAGGTTCCAAAGTCTTGTACTATAATCTCAATTCATTAAAAAAAAAAGAACACTAAATTGTGTGTTCTTTAATAAGAAAGATTTAAATAAACATGACTTTAGCAATTGCAAAACACAAATATTTCCAGGAAAGTATTTCGGCATTTCTCTATGAAATAGATGCCATATATTATGGGTAGATACATTCAGTATTTTCATATTATTTGAAATATACAACAGATTGTGTCTCATCTATACAGTCAAAGAAACAAATTTGAGACCATAATTTTAAGTTTGCTAAAGATAAAAAAAATGTTCCTATTGCAAAGCATTGAAGTCTACGGACATGTATTCACTCTCTAGAAAAATATACAAATGTTATTTTGAGGAAGGTGTCTATAGAGGAAAAAAAGAGAGATCGGGAGTTACTTATATGAGATTTTTTTTCTTTGCGGAAAAATGGGCTTAAGAGCATTTAATGGAGATTATTGTCCAATGCAAAGATATTTATGCATGTATTTCAAAATACGACCTATTCAGTCTGTGTAATGTTACCTGTATGTATGCTTCCAGTGTTATCATTTGGCATTAGATAACCTATTGGTGTCTTCTTCCCTAGAGAAGACTATTTCTCTTAGTCTCAGCATAACTTAGTTGTCTGTAGTTTTTGTTTGTTTGTTTGTTTGCTTGTTTTTTCCCTAGGGAGGGGGGGCAGTGATGGTTGGTGTGTGTGTGTGTGTGTGTGTGTGTGTGTGTGTGTGGTGTGGTGTTGTGGCCTCCAAAGCTTTCCTTTTTTCCATGTTAGCATGTCTAATTGTGATCTCTATTCACTTTATAATTGGGTTTATAATTAGGCAGACATGTTGATTAGATTTCTATGGATGGAACCTGTAATATTTTTAGGGGACACAGCCTCACATTAATCTCTCTGTTCTCTTGTTTTGTACATTTTTTCCAACCCTTTCTCCTGCCTTGATCCCTGAATCTTAGGTCTGGGAACTATACTGTTGATATACTGATTGGCACTGTACTCCACAGCTCAGCACTGAGATTGCTTGTCATTTTCTGTAATGACCTCTATCTGTTTGAAAGAGAAGGTTCCTTGATGAGGGGTGAGGACTACACTTATGTGTTGGTATAAGGACAAACATTTAGCATGTAGCTAGCTAGCTGTGTTATGCTGATTTAGTAACCTGCTGTTTGTAGATTCTCCTCCAAGTTCTGTGTAGCTAGCGAGGATTCCAGTGTAAGACATCACTCCTCTCTTTGGAGTCTCTAATTGGATCATAAGTCCAATTAGAGACTGTTGGTTACCTTCAAAGAAAGTACCGCTACTGCACTGTCAGGGTTATTGTGCTTCGCTGGTCATTGTTGTGGGTCATGGGCATCAAAGCTGGGTAAAACTTTTTTTTTACTTCCTCCCTTTGGAAGGTTGCATGAGTCTTTCTGGTACTATAAAAGCTGTTTCCTGGGGAGCAGGTTTTCCAGTATTTCAAGCTCTGGGGTTTCTGTGTCCCATGTTTGTAGTTCGTGGTGACTTCGTAAATAGAGACTTCCCTTTTATCACTAGAGGGTAACCAAAGTCAATCCTGAACAACTCTAGAGAGCTTCTCAGGCTCAGTGTTGCAGTAATCAGATGGTCTTTGGCTCTTAGAAGAAACACTTTCAGTAAAGATAAAATTTTCATTTAAATCATATATGTATATTTATACACTGATTTACCTACATTATAGACTTTTAGGTAGATAGTGCTAGTATGATTCCTTATGTCTTTTCAGACATCCTGATTATTGTTTTAATTTCTTCTCATTCTTCTGTATGATCTCTCTCTCCCTTATTTTGTCCATCTACCCAATCAATAGTTTTATTTATTCATTCATGCAGTCATTATTTGCCTCTATGTGTCTTTTGATTGTATTTTAAGTATACAGTGTGAAATATTAGCTAATGTTTTCTTTTATTAATAAGAACTCAAAGCACACAGTATTTTCATAAGATTATATCATCTACTTAATTTACAAATAAGGTTATTATTTGCTGTGAGTGTGAAATTTTAATTCGAATAAATGACTAGGCAAGTAGTTATTAGTACATGACTGGCACGTGACAGATTGATATTGAGTTCATAATGACTCTATAGGCTTTGTGAATGCAACTTCAACGCTGAGAGAGGAAATATACTATAAAATCATTGAAGCAAAAATACAAAAATAAATTACAGTACATACATATTAATATAAATGTCTTCTTATTGAGGATTACATTTATGCTGTAATTAGAACTTAATCAAACATAAGTGAAATTGTGTGAACTGGAGTCTGGAAGACTCAGCTGCTATTTCTGACATGAGGTATCATTTTGAATGACCTAAAAAGCATTCCTCATTGTTTTTAGATTTCTAAAACATACATTTAGATCTCTGGCTAGAGCATATACCTAACTTTAGAAACATAGAGAAAATTAATTTTTGGAATTAACTGTATATTTTTATGGTTGTTTTCTTGAGGTATTTTTTTTTCCAAATTACATATAGTATAGGTTGGCTTTGAACGTTTTTTATTTATTTATTTATTTTCCAAATTACATTTAGCATAGGCTGGCTTTGAATGTATGGCAATCTTCCTGGTTGAGTTGCTTCAATGCTAAGATAACAGTTTTGTTCCACTTTACATAGCTGCTTTTTGATGTCCTCAATACATACAGATATAGTTGAGATTAAAGATGTCTACCTAATTTGAATAGTAACATTTTTGCAGTGATGGCAGATATGTATTTTATAATTCTGTTTAGCGCAGGGAATTCTATTCATCTCTGATTTAATAGATTGTAGATCCCTTTGAGGAAAATCTACAAATTAAAGTATCATTTTACAGAAGTCATGCTTTAATTTAAGAATGTAAAAAAAAATGAATTACAGTATTTTCAGAAGAGAAACTATAACTTGTTTCAGAAACTGTCCTTGACAATATAAAGATGCTTCGCTGTAAAATACCTTTGATAATACCAATGAAACAGCAGTGCAAACACAGATTTTCATCAAAAACACAAAGATCAATTCTACACATATTCTTGGTCCACTGACAATTCAAATAGTAAAATATACTTAAGTTGATTCTAACTTGGAGAATTACAAATGCTATTGTGAGAGCATGCATGCAATGTTATTTACTAAAAATGTTCTCAGCTTTAGATTGTTTGCTCAATTATGTATAAATAAATACATATATAAGCCAAACCAATCATTAATCTTAGAAAGGAATTACATTTGTCTTTGAAATATATTTACGTTTATATTTACTACATATATTTGTCTTACTATATCTTACCAGAAAATTGTATATAGAATATAAGTTCTGTTTGTTGCTCATAAACTCTAAAAGTTTCTATTGCTCTAGTTAAAACAGCAAGAAATTGAAATACACACAGTTGATATATATGTCAAAAACAATGGCAATTATAAAAATCATGGAAAAAAGCAGAAGACCTTCTCTCTTGTGAGATTTTGATAGTCCAAAAAATCTACTGACCCTAGGAGTTCTCAAAATCTCCACACATTTAATTAATATGATTTAATAACTCATTTAGTTAATTTATTCATGTTTCAAAGCACTTTATTTTAGGTGTTTGGGTTTATTTCTGGGTCTTTGATTATATTTTTTTCATTCACCAGTCTGTTTCTATGACAATACCATGCCATTTTTATTACTGTTGCTCTGTAGTACAGTTTGTGGTCAGAGATGGAGATACCTCCAAGAGATCTTTTATTATACAGGAATGTTTTTAGCTATTTCACGTTTTTGTTTCCCCATATGAAACTGAGAATTGTTCTTTCAAGGTCTGTAAAAAAAATCGTGTTGGTATTTTGATGGAAATTGCATTGAATGGGTAGATTGCTTTTGGTAGGATGGCCATTTTCACTATGTTAATCCTACCGATCCATGAGCATGGGAGATCTTTCCTTCTTCTGTTATCTTCTTCAATTGCATGGAGAAGACCTAGAACCCCTGCTGAGAGGAAGCCCATAGGTTGCTCAGTTTCCAAGTGGGTTTCCTAGTAAGGGAAGCACGGGCTGTCTCTGAAGTGAACTCAGTGGGTGGCTCTTTGATCACCTCCCCTTGTGAAGTGCAGCCTTGCCAGACCACAGAGGAAGATGAGGCAGTCAGCTCTGATGAGACCTGATAGGCTAGGGTAAAATAGAAAGGGAGGAGGACCTCCCCTATCTGTGGACCAGGGAAGGGGCTTAGGGGAAGAGGAGGGAAGGTGGGTGGGACTTGGTATAGCAGAGATACAAAATGAGTAAATTGTAATACACAAATAAATTAATTAATTAAAAAAAAAAAACACTTACCATACCCAGGAATAATTCTGGCCATTAGGATAAATCTGAACAAAATCTAAATTGTCATTACAACTCATAACTTCAAAGCACTGTATACAGCAAAGAATAAAGTGTGTGTGTGTGTGTGTGTGTGTGTGTCTATATGTATACACATGCAAGTACATGTGCAAATGAATGTAAAAAAATATTCTCAGAAAGGGAGATGAAGTGGTGTAGAGTTTTACTACAGGAAGAGTGGCCTATTTCCGTTAAAAAGAGATGAGCTACATAAAAATGTGCATTTTAGCTGAGTCCTGAGGAAAGTGAGAAGGTCAACGTGGGGAGTATACAAGGGGAATTCAGCAAAAGGATAAGCAAGCATAAATTCCTTAAATAGGTGTATATTTTCTGTCTTTTATTTGTTGACCGACAGTATTTTTCATCCTTTGTGTATGTCTCTTGCACCATTCATAAGAGTTATCTAATATAGCTAGTGTATTCTTTATTATATTATATGTTTATAATGTGGTATTTATGTCTATTTCTTCTTTCTTATTGAGTTAGGCTAGCCTCAGCTCGTAGTACTTTCACCACATGATACTTTGTCCAATTGTACCACTTCACACTATAAAATATAAAATTTTATTAACACAACATCTTTTTTTTTTCTACTTCTCAGTCATTTAACTGAGTGGGTAAAACAAGTAATATTAGATTATTTTATGGCAGATATGATTGTTAAATGAGATTCTTTAATGTGATATTTGGATGCACATTTTTCATAGAGACATGCTGAATATATAGAGAAACCAAACCAGAAGAGTTTTCTTTCTTTCTCTTGTCCTTTATTCAACAACTATCAATAAACTCAGTTGAACTTTCAGGTCCTAAAATATGTATTTTATGTTTCTAGTATATCTACAGATATTAAAAAGCAGATTTTGATTTGATATTATTTTCCTGAAATGATGAAAACTATATTGTAATGTATTGAATATATAAAGAACTGCCTACCCAGAACCTCAAACAATGAGATTAATAATAAAGTTTTTTTGAAATACAAATAAAGGATCTTCAAATAAAATCATGCTGGATTTTAGGTCCATCTCAAATACAAGGATTGGTACACTAACAAGAAAATTTATATGCAGCCTTGAAACAAGGATAAAGAAAGAACATCATATGAAAATTGATGTAGCATTTGTGGTTCATTTATAATACAAAACAAAACAAAACAAAAAAGGCCAGGAATTGCCAGTCAGCAAAAATTAGGAGAAAGGCATGGGACAGTTTCTCCCTCTGAGTCTCTCAAGGGAACAAACACCACATTTTATTTCAAATGTTTTTTCTCTCATCTGTAAGAAAATAAATCTATGCTATTTTAATTCATCAGGACTGTGGTAATTTGCAAAAGCCACCCTAGGAAACCAATACATCTACTCATAGCTTAGAATACCTAAATCAATGCAAACACCCAAGACAGCATTTTCAAGAAACAAATAGATGTCATCAGCACACAGCAGGAATGTACGCTTTCTGAGTCTCTTCAACACTAGAATTGCTACTTCCGGGTAACAATTTTCATCTTTTGTTTGTTTTTCGTATTTTTATTGAACATATAAGGCTAAGGTATTTTAAAGATACACACGCATGTGTGTCTTACTTTACAACTGTCTTACTCTTAAGAAAATTTCAAGTAAATAATATATAAAATGTATCTATATATAAGAAAGAAAGAATTTTTCCAGAGTAGAACAATCAAACACAGCTAGTAAAAATGTCATAATGTCTTACATATCTTATAGTTACACCTGGGAACTATTATTTTGTCATCCTTCCATTTAAATACTCAACAAAATAACCAGGTGTAAATTACTTCTCTCAGAAAGTAAGGTTTCCAATGGTAACAATAAAGACAAAAATAATAATACAGCTTGACTAATTTTAAATATTGTAGAGGTTCACACAATAAACTTCATATGTTTTTGTAATGCTACAGTTAAACTTATAGTTTGTAAAACCATTTTAAATTATTTTATTGATGGAGATATAATCTAATAATTCAGTTAACTGTTGATATAATTAATACAGCAATTTAATTCTGAATAACAACATTAAGGTTGACATGAACTTTGATCACCCTTCCTTCAATGACACAATCACAACTAAGATTCCAACAATTATTAGATAACACTACATTCAACATAGTTGTACCAGAATCATGTCAGTATTATGCTTGTATTAATTCTAATTGCAACACTGAATATCTTAGACAAACAATTGAATATGGGTATATCTAATATTCCCTTGCTTAGATTAGGATAGGATTCTCTTTGCAAGTCATTTTCTCAGATGAATGCGAAAGCAACATACTAAAACCCTATATTATATAGAATTCCATATTAAGATCTAATAAAAGTGTAAGAAAATGTAAAACTTATATTTAAACAAATGTTTAGGGAATACTGAGACCTCAGTACTCACAGCTTTACAGAGCTTGAGACATGTTATTTCTACCCATCAGAGACATATATTTCACTTTATCATGTGAAAAATCATATAACTCAAATAACATGGCTTAAGAATATGAAGCTTTAAAATTCACTAAGGGATAGAATGAATTATTGCACCACAAATCATATGAATTTAATAATATTTATCTTAATCACTGTGGTGTTAATTATCTTATGTGGTAAGTTAATTATGCAAATTATAAAATCTAATGTCCATATAACTGGTACTTTCCTTAAATTTAAGTGAAAGTCAGTATAAACAAAATTTAAGATGTAGAATCAAAAATTTAGCAAAAATAGATATCCTAAGCAAGTTTCTACAGTAGTCAGTGACACTGGCGCCCATCTGTGCCCTTTGCATTCACTTCTTCTGTCTGAAAACTATCTACAGGAAGTTTCTGGAGCACTGTGTTTAAGGGCTCTTTTCTGAGAGATAAGAAGTCTGTACACATGGAAAGTGATAAATACTGTGAAATCAATGCTTCTGGCAGTGCTCATCAATGATAAAGTCCCTGGCATTGAGAAAG
>REGO01001167.1:65589-77439 GCA_010120015.1 Rhombomys opimus
TTTCTTTCTTTCTTTCTTTCTTTCTTTCTTTATCTTTAATGGAAACTAAGCTTTCTATTCAAGTCACTGTAGATTATACAAACAGAAAAACTGGGAACACTAGGACTCAACCAAATCTTGTTTTAGTTGACCATATTCACCATTTCACATTTGCCTAACTTCCAACAAAATGCTAACCTTCTTTAGGAATGCTTGTATAGTTCCCTCGAACACTTTTAGAGTAGTTTAAATTTAAAATATATCATTTATATTAATATCAAATGTAACCATAAAAGACAGAGACAATCTTATCTAATGAAAGATGTCTATCTAGTTCTAATTGGATGCGAACGCATTGCAAGTTCTTGATAGATTTTGTAAAAGCCCCCAGACCATTAAGATATTTTATTGAGGCTAATGTAACTCAGTGTTTAAAAGAATGCATTAATGATAACAACAAAGTGAGAAGAAAACTAAATACAAAAAGAAAGCATAAGTAAGAGTAGGAATGGTTTATAGAACAAATTAAATAATAATAAATAATGTTCAATTTCAGGTCTAAAAATAGAAACAACTGTAACCCCCTCTTACAATCCTTTCCTCTTTGGGCAAGAGAAATACAATGTCCTCAAAATAGTGTCCTTTCTCTTTATTCCCAAGTAACTAGAAAAATAGAGACAATTTGAAATCTTTTAAAATGAGAAATTAAAGACCAAATATTCCCCTCTCTGAACTAAATTCTCTTTTTATGGCCTAATTTGAGAGCAAGTGACAAGGCTGAACTTTATTTAAGCCCATGTTTCCAGATAGCAGCAAAGGTTGCTGGTGAATCTGCCATCACTTTGAAATACATTTTACTGTGTGTTTCAAGAAACAGTGAACTGAAATGGAGCACTGTGTCCTTACTTGTCACAAAGTTGCTCTCCTCTGTTCAAGGTGGAAACTCACTGCTCAGGCTTCTCAGCCACCCCTCTTGGTTAATGCATCTTTAATGCTCTGAGTTTTCTGTGGTAGCAGGATCTTCCTTCTAAACTTTATTTCTATAAGGGAAGGCTGAATAAAACCATGTCCTTAATTGTCAAGGGCATTTCGTTTCTTTTAAAAATTCAGCCAATTACTTTCTAACTTGACCTATTTTTTCATTCAGTATAGAGTCATTCAGTTTTTATGAGTTTGTGAACTTGTTGTTTCAGTTCTTGTTGATATCTAGCTCTGATAGGGTGCAGAGTGTTATTTCAATTTCCTTGTGTCTGTTGAGACTTGTTTGTGTCCAACACAAATGGTCAAATTTGGGGAAAGTTTTCTGAGCTGTTAAGGAGAAGGTATATTCTTTTGTGTTTGGATGGAATATTCTGCAAGTAGCTATTTATTTGGTTTATAACATTAATTACCTCCAGCACTTCTCTGTCTAGTTCTTGTCTGGGTGACCTGTCAATTGGTGAGAGTATGGTGTTGAAGTCTTCCTTTATCAGTGTGTAAGTGTCAAAGTGTGGTTTAAGCTGTAATAGCATTTTTTTTTTTTTTGCAAAGGTTTGTATCCTTGTGTTTGGGACATAGATATTGAGAATTGATATGTAATGGTGGTGGATTTTCCCTTTGATGGATAGGTAATGTCCTCATCACTTTTGATAAATTTTGATTTGAAATATAATTTGCTAGCTATTAAAATAGGTATACCAGCTTTCTTCTAAGGCCAATTTGCTTGGAATATCTTAATCTTCTGCCCTGATATACCTTGATGGTTGGGTGTGTTTCTTGTATGCCTTTTTTTTTGTGTGTGTGTGGTACTTTGAACAGTGGGAGCAGGTGTGACTGACTTTTTGGCTTGCTCTTGAGTTTTTTCATTCCATGTCCAGCCTCAATAGGAGCGCTTTTGCCTTGTCTTACTGTGTCTGTTTTATCCTGTTGGCTGTCATCTCTTGGAGGCCTGCTCTTTTCTGAGCAGTAAATAGAGAGAAAGTGGATCTGGGGGTGTGGGTGGGTTAGGGAGAAGCTAGGAAGAGTGGAGGGAGGTTGGAATCTATTATATGAGAAAAGAGTATTTTTTCAGTTATAAAAGGAGCAGGGAAGAAAAATGACTTCTCATAGGATGTTTCTCTGACTATACCAGCTAGTTGAGTATGAATTAAGAAACCCTGTCTGGTAACAACAGAAGGTCCAGATAGACTCATCTTTCTCAATAAGAGTATATTTGCCATGACCAATGCTATATGCTTGTTATTCTGGGTTTATTCACAGGTTCAAATTTTTGTTAAATCTTGGATGAGTGCCTGCCATTTTTTTGCCCTTTACCTCATGATTTCAAAATGGCTGTCAAAGTATCAACCGGCACATGCTTATATTGCATCTTAAGTAAGAAAGAAGGGGACTGTTGCTTTCAAACAGATTTCTCTTTTATCAGGAAACACAGGTTTTGTTTGTTTGTTTGTTTTACCTGAGGGTAGAACAAAGGCATGCCTTCAGGTACAGTTGAGAACTTATATCTTGATCCAAGATATAAGAGGCAAAGAAAGAAAACACATTGGGAATGACACAAAATGTTTTTGAAACATTAAAGCCTGTCTCCCGTGAGACAACTAATGCAAGGCTACAGTAAGCAATCGTTCCTAGTTTCCTAAATTGCGGACCAAGTATTCAAAAGTATGAGCCTATGGGGTACTCACATTTTAAATATAATGACACCAAAGCTATGGTTTTATAAACTTCTATCACGTAATATTCAAGGATTCCAATTACTTCTCAACTTAGGTTTTTCTAATTCACTTTTTTTGTAATATACATCATAATGTTAGAGTGTGAATTTTATCTATTTTGGTTTGGTTTGCATTGTTCTGATTAGTGACTCTTTATAATTACTTATACACTCATTGTACTCTGTGACCATTTGAAAAATTGACTCGTTCTTGGCATATCTTTTAATTAAATTACTTTTATTATATTAAGTATAGGCATTCAAGATACATTCATATACATATATGTCCCTTATTAGATATACAGCATATAAACATGTTATATATCTTAAAAGTTTGCCATTCCACTTTGTTGATTTATTTCTGCTCTGTAGAATTCATTAGTTGATATGATAGTCTACTATATATCTATAATTGCTTTTGTTTCAATGCTTTTGACATATACTTTTAAATATATCAAATATAAATATAAATAAGACCAAAGTCATAAAGCTTTTCTTCTAAGTCCACTCAGTTGTTAAAAGATTCACATTTAATCCTAAATCAATCTTAAGTTGATCTTTGTAGATGCTGCATTGTAAAAGTCACTCGAATTTCATTCTTTTTATATGCTCATTTAAATCTCAGCTAGATGACACGTGTCAGCTATGATCCATGTATTAGCTGATTTAAAAGGTAAATGATTGCAAGACCCCTTTCTTGGACTCCTTTCATAGTGCTATATATATTTTTTTCTATTTTTTTTACTTTTTGCTTTTTATATTAATCACAGGTTATTTACTTTGTATCCCAGTTGTATCCCACTCCCACTCCCGCCCTCCCTCCCTCATCCCCTCCCTGCCCCTTTCCAAGTCCACTGATAGAGGTGGTCCTCCTCCCCTTCCATCTGACCCTAGCTTATCAGGTCTCTTCAGGACTGGCTGCCATGTCCTCCTCTGTGGCCTAGCAAGACTGTTCCTCCCTTGAAGGGGGCTGGGGGAGGAGTAGGTAAAGGAGCCAGTTGTTGAGTTCATGTCAGAAATAGTCCCTGTTTCCCTTACTAGTGAAACCCACTTGGTTACTGAGCTACCATGGGCTACATCCGAGCAGGGGTTCTAGCTTATATCTATATATGGTCCTTCGTTGGAGAAACAGGGCATTGGAAGTAGGAGAAAACAAGTAACAGGACAGGAGCCTACTGCAGAAGGCAGATGTGGGGACTCATAACCAAACTTTCTGCAGAGGGGAGGGAATCATATGATAAAAAGGGGAGTTAATATGACTGGGAAAGGACAGGAGCTCCAAAAGGACAAAATATGTCAGTGCACAAGGGCCCTCTATGACACAGTGCTATATTTAATGACTACTAATTTTCTAATAAGAATTTTATTTAAAAAAGCATTTTCAATGTAATAAACCCACTTCCAATTTTCATATAGAACAATTACTATCTTAGTGTAATTTTATCATTAATCTACAAGTTTATTTTAGTATATGGTAGTATTAATCAAATTTAACTTTAAAGAGAATTGGCTCAGTTCTTAAACTTTATTACTGTACTTTTTTTCCTTGACTTTTCAAATTTATTCCTACATTAAGTCAAATGTAAAGATCTATGGTTTTCCACACAGATGAATGGAAGATGATCTTTATGAGTCATGGTGGGAGAAAAACTTATTCAACTTTTTAAAAATTAAAATTTAATTAAAGTTAAAAAAAGATCTATGGTTTTTAAAACAGAGATCCAATCTAAAGGTATGTACTTGAAGTCCAAACAGTAAAAGTTGTTTTCATTTTTTAAAATCCTTAGATTATATTGTTTTAATTAAATTTGTATAGATAGAAAATTAAATAATTTATTTTAGTTGAAGTTGATCAGTCATAAGTGATAATATTATGTGACTTGTGGTTGTCAACATATTTAAAAGGACTGTTTAAAAATAGTATAAAGTATTTATATTTCCTTAACTAAGAAAAGTTGGAAACAAGAGTTTCTTGATTCTATTTTAATGGTACCCATATTCCTTTAATTGGCTACACTATCCATTTTATTTTATGACAATCATTTTTCTGTCCATTTAATAGCTAACTATAAGAGAAGTAGTTCCTTTTACCACTTTATCTGTCTACTTGACTATGGAACAAATTCCTGGGGTGGGTCATGGGTCATGAAAAACTCCAATCACAGAAAAGCCCTACACGATGATGGCAGCGGTGCTTGCAAGCTCCACATGGGTGCTGTTAATGTTTGTCACCTTTGCAGAGATTGATTCCCTACCTTAACAGAAGCAGCCTTTCATTGGCTAAACTGTTTTCCTGGGTAGTGAGGTCGACCTAGTGATAAAGTTACTTGCTTTACATACAGCTACTATTGATACTTTACTTCTGAATACCAAGTTTATGCCCCTTCCCATGATGGAGATAAAACTTAAATGTAACTATTTCCTCATGTTTGAGCCTATTCTTCAAGGATCTGAAGCCTATTCAAAACCCTCTTGAGCTTTTTGGTATCATAATCACCTGACACCCCATTTCTCCATGTTATATAAATGATGAGTTGCTGAGGGCTATATTGAACTGAGACTTTCCCTAAGGCCTTTGTGTATGGAGAACAAAAACAGTTCCTTCTTTAAGACAGGAAATTGCTTGGCGGTGCCACTAGTAGCATGGGGTCTGAACATTTGGGAGCTTTTCCCTGGCACCTATATATATATATATGAAAGAAGACACACATATATATATATATATATATATATATATAATGAAATAAGACATCACTTTCCTTAAACCAGGGCATAAGCCATGTAGAGCTGGTACTGGCCTGTGGCCAGGGCCTTGGGCAAACTGTGGCTTCTGATCCTGAAAACTCAGTACTTCACATCTTAAAGGAAAACTCAACACTCTCATCCTAAGAAGCTATGAGTCAGTCCCAGACTCAGTGTGCTGAGTCTCTGATACCCTTCAGTTATCTTGTGTTTCTCTTGTGCAACATTTATTGACTAGCCTCCTTTTAACTTCATCCCACTCTATGATACCTCTATATCAACTCTGTCCGAATTTACCCCTGAAAATAGTACATACGAAATTTTACTTTTTCAAACAGAGCAGAATGTCATCAATAATGTTGGGGGTTGGCTCTCTCCCATGGGGTGGGTCTCAGGTTGGGCCAGGTTTCAGTTGCACATTCCCTTGATCTCTTCTCTGTCTTAGTCCCTACATATCTTAAAGGCAGAGTACATTGTGAATGGAAGTTTTGTAGGTGTGTTGGTGTTCCCTTCTCTGGACAAGAAGTCCTGTCTGGTTAGAGGGTGGCCTCAACAGTCTCCATGACCCCTGCCACCAGGGGTTTCAGCTACAGTCACCCCCATATCTTCCCAGGAGCTCACCTTGTTGCAGGTCTCTGGCTTGTCTAGGAGGTACCTTCCCCCATGGTTGCTCTTCTCTCTGCAAGCCCTCTGTCCTCTCTACAAGTGCATCTTCCATCTGATCCCTACCCTCATTTCCCTCGGGGTTCCTTCTCCTTCATGTTCTCTCTCTTCATCCACTTCTGCTGACTATTATATTTCCCCTTCTGGGTTATATTCAAGCAACCTCCCTTGGAGTCTCCTTGTTTCTTAGCTTCTTTGGCTCTGTGAATTGTAGTACGGTTATCCTGTACTTTACGGCTAATATCTCCTTAAAGTGCATACATACCATATGTGTCATTCTGGGTCTGAGTTACCTCTCTCAGAATGATATCTTCTAATTCCAATAATTGCCTGCAAATTTTATGATTTGCTTTTTTTTAATGGCTGAATTGTATTCCACTGTGCAATGTACAACAGTTTCTTCATTCATTCTTCATTTGAGGGGCATATAGGTTGTTTCCAGTTTCAAGCTATTATGAATAGACTGGAATGAACACAGTTGAACAAATACCCTTGTTGTGTGGAAGGATACCTCTTGGGTATATGACCAGGAGTGGTATAGCTGGGTCTTGAGGGAGAGTTATCTAAAAATCTACCAGATTGATTTCCAAAGTGGATGAACAAGGTTGCACTCCCACCAGCAATGGAGGAGTGTTCCCCTTGCTCCACATCCTTGCCAGCATGTGCTAACATTTGAGTTTTTGATCTTAGCAATTCTGATGAGTGTAAGGTAAAATCTCAGAATCATTTTCATTTGCATCTCCCTGATGACTAAGACATTGAGCATTTCTTTAAAGTGATTCTCTGCTATTCAAGAATCCTCTGTTGAGAATTCTTTCTTTAGCTCTGTACCCTATTTTGTAATTGGATAATTTGATTTATTGATGCTTAATTTCTTGAGTTCTTTATATATTTTGCATATTAGCCTTTTGTCAGATATTGGGGTAGTGAAGATCTTTTCCCAATATTTAGGTTTTGTTCTCCCATTGAAATGAAAACTAGAATTGATATTCTGCAACTAAGAAAATTACAAAAATTGTGTTGGCAAGGTTCATGCAATATGAAAAATGATACCATTTGTATCAATTCTTTTGTCAAAATAGCAATGTTTAGTACAGTGGTGTGGATGGCATCACCACTTTTAGCTCTCTACAGCCATCATTCATTCTCCTTGATGCTATCCAGCTACCACTTTGCAGGACCCCCCAGAATACTGAAATATATTCAGGAGAGAATACTCTATAATCTAATTCCTTGATGTTTCTAAATAAATCTTCCACTGTCTTATGATAGCCTATGCTCTTTGATATTTGATAGTTGCAACCCTAATACCATAATTGAACAGACGAACCAATGATGAATTTTCTTCTTAACAGTTTACATTTTAGGCTGAAACTCTGTAATAGTTTTATTCAGGGTATGTTCTACCCACATAATGTCTAGTGTAATTTCTTTCAGAAGAAAAATCAATACAGTCATTTCTTTTTAATTAATTAATTAATTCACCTTATGTCCCAATTGTAGCCTCCTCTTTCCTCTCCTCCTGGTCCCACACTCCTTCCCTTTTCCCCTATCTCCATTCCCCTACTCCTCAGAGAAGGAGATCCCCCCTCACTAGCCCATCCCAGCATATCAAATCACATCAGTCCTGAGCACATCCTATTCTGCTGTGGCCTGGCAGCTCCACCAGGGGGAAGTAATAAAAAAGCAAGCAACAGAGTCCATGTCAGAGACAGCCACCATTCTCCTTATTAGGGAGCCCATATGAAGCCGGAGCTGACCATAGGTTACATCTGTGTAGGGGGGCCTAAGTCCAGTCCATACATGATCTTCACTGGTCCTTCAGTCTCTGTGCCCGACTCTGAGCCCTGGTTTGTTGGTTCTATTGGTCTTTTTGTGGATCTCCCATCCTCTCCAGTTACTTCTATCCCTCTCCCCACTTTTCCATAATATTCCTTGCACCTCACCCAGCGTACGGCTGTGAGTATCAGCCTCTGTTCTGATCTGCTGCTAGGTGGAGACTCTCAGAGTATCATTCATAGTGTCGGGTTGAGAGTAAAAAATGCCAATCCCTATGTCAAGTTTAGTCTATTTCATAAGCAGTGTATTACATTTTTAGACATATATACTGGAGTCCAAAGCCCTTTGTTCTTTTAGTGATTGTCATAACTTAGAGTACACTCGACTCCAATATCCACTAAAACATATACTGTATGCTTCAATCACCAGTAAGCGACAGAACCCATGATTTATGGTGGAGCATTCAGTTGCCCTTTATGGCCTCATTCATTGTCAATCAGTCTTCCTATCATAGGCATGGCTGGGATACTCCCTACCTTAGGAGATCTCTTTCTTTTAGCAGCATGTGTAAAAGTGGAGAAATCTATAGCCCATACTGTATAACTATTTTTCCACTTCTTTATTAAACTGGCAGATAGGCATTAAAGACTCATAAGCACATCATTAGAAACTATCATTCCCCCCCCCAGGAATTTCATTGTGATAGAACATACTTGGTTTTCAGTAATGCAAACAGAACCCCATCGTATGCTTTTCTTTTTGCTACTCCCCTTGAATACTTCAATAATTTGTGAATCCAATTATGTGCATACTAAATCATAAATACTCGCTAGAACCCTTCCAGTCTTTACAAATATTACTACCTAACACAGCATCAAAGCCTGAAAGATTTAGGTTCAAAGACCCTGCTGAAGTCACTTTTTCTTTCTTTTTTTATTAATTAAGTCAATTTACATCTCAGTCAGAGGCCTCTCCTTCCTCTTCTCCCAGTCCAACCCTCCATTTTGAATCCTAACCCAGACACCCCAGCTCATCTATTTACATGAAGGTTGAATTTGTCTTCCTTCCCTGTGTCCTTGTAGAAAAGTCCCATCAGGGGAAAGTAATCACCAAGCAGGCAACATATTCTATGTCAGAGATATTCTCCACTCCACTAATTAGTGGATTGACATGAAGCCTAAGTTGCCCATCAAACTTATCTTCTTGGGGTCTGTGCAATGTAGTAAGTCCATGTGGATCAAAGACCACCCTCAATATAAAAACAGATACACTAAATCTGCCACAGGAGAAAGGGGCTAAGAGCCTTAAGCTCCTTGGTACAAGAGACAGCCTTCTGAACAGAACCACAACAGCTCAGGCTCTAAGATGTACAATTAATAAATAGGACTCCTTGAAACTGAAAAGCTTCTATAAAGCAAAGGATACTCTATAGAATAAAATGGCAGTCTACAGACTGGGAAAAGTTCTTCACCAATCCTACATCAAACAAAGGGCTAATATCCAGAATATATAAAGAACTCAAGAAATTAAACAGCAACAAACCAAATAACCCAATTACAAAATGGGATACAGAGCTAAACAAAGAATTCTCAATAGAAGAATCTCAAATGGTGGGTAACCACTTAAAGAAATGTTCAACATCCTTGGTCATCAGGGAAATGCAAATGAAAATCACTCTGAGATTTCATCTTAATAACTGTCAGAACGGCCAAGATAAAAAACTCAAGTGGCAACACATGCTGGAGAGGATGTGGAGAAAGGGGAGCACTCCTTCATTGCTGGTGGGAATGTAAACTTGTACAACCACTTTGGATACCAACCTGGTACTTTTTCAGAAAACTGGGAATAGCCATTCCTTAAGACCCAGCTTTGCCACTTCTGGAAATCCACCGGTAAAATGCTCCATCATACAACAAGGACATTTGCTCAATCATGTCCATAGCAGCTTTATTCATAATAACCAGAAACTGGAAACAACCTAGGTGTCACTAAACCAAAGACTGAATAAAGAAACTGTGGGACATTTATACAATAGAATCCTACTTAGCTAAGTAGTATTTTTTAATTTTACAGGCACATGGATGGAACTACTAAAGACCATTCTAAGTGAGGTAACACAGGCCCAGAAAGACACATATGGTATATCTATTGACTTATGAGCAGATGCTAGTCATGTAGTACAGGCTAGTTACTTCCTTTTTAAACTCTTATGAACATAGTACTATCAGGTTTGAAAAATTAGGCAAAGCACAGCTCTTTCACACACCCAAATCCTTCAGTAATGTCTGTTTGCCCTCTATTGTCTTCTAGTACCAGATACTCATAGGAACCACACTTGGAAAACAACAATTATCTACAATTGCTCATGTGAGCCTCTCCGTTAGGTTCTGATTTCACTTTTATTATACACAATTAAGCAACCTTTGTTAAGGGACATACATAGTTCATAGTAATATTACTTAGTCGCTCAGCTTTTGGGTCACCTAGACTATATATGCATGTACATATTACCACGACCTCTGTTCAGGCTGTGAGAGACTCTCCTATCTTGCTTAAATATATCTTCAGTTCAAGCAGTTCAGCTGCATAGTATTACATCACTATCACATAGTTCCTTTTGTAGGGACATTATTAAGGGCTTTGCTCAGCATGCTGAATCATGATATTTCTCTTTCTCTGTCTTAAAGGTCAGATCTGTAGGATATGTTCTATCATTTCTAATTTTTCTGCTTTCTTCTTACTATCCAACTTACTTTCCATAGCTTCTCAGTTTTTGCTTACACAAAAAGCTCCTTAACATAAGTATATCTACCTTGTAGCTTTGCCCTTACACTCCACTAACAAAAAAAATAGCTTTAATCTCATTCTCCACTTTTCCATTTTTCTTGCTAAAGCAGAGGCTGAAATGGAAGATAATATCCACATTTTTTTTTTCCCTCAGTGTACTTCCTCCCTTGGAAGGGCAGGATCTCTCTGGGAGCACTGATAAGCCTCAGTTGCATGTCTTATCACCCACAGTAAAGCCCACACTGCTTCCATCACAGCATGTTTAAGATCCCAACTATGCCACTTTGAGGAAGCAGAATATAATCTGTAGCCAATCTGGTGTTCCGTGTCATTTCAGAACTCAGACACTAGAACCCATTTATATTAGGAGCATGTCACAGAGATGAAAATGACCACCAGGAGACTCTCCTCAACAGTGCCCCACTTTCACACGGCTTACCCAGTCACCCACAATATGAAGCACAAACAGCACAGCACACCATGAAGAGAGTTGTCATACCAGGACTGCGTCTGCAGATTTTCCCGTCTCAAAAGTATCAGCCTCCACAAAGAATTCCTTGTTCTATAATCCATTTCATGGGTTATGCGACTGCCCATTCTCTATTTGACTTTGGTCCTGTCAATTCCAATTTGGATTCCAGGCATAATTTATTCCTTTGGGGAGACATGAACAAAATGTACATTTTTTCCCCCTCCAGTCTGATATTGGTGATAGACAAAATACATGGTCACATCTAACTCTGGCTTGACCATCCAGAGAGTTACAAAGACATGTGTTGAGGCTTTTTTTTAAACGAGTGGCACAAAAACAGCTGTAGTAAATGAAAACAACAATAAACTTTCGCCCAAATGGGTGATGAATTTAAAAAGCAGAGCATGATGGAGCAGTCAAGCAGCTTTCATGAAGAGTTTCCTTTCCTCTATGAATCGTTTACTGCTTATGTAAACTAAAGAGAAACATTGTGAATCTTTTCCCTTTTGAACATCCTGGGGCTTGTAAACTTCGTGAGTTTCCTGTGTTTTTAGATTCATTAGTTTCCACAGTCTGATTAGCTTTTCTTGCCCCTTAGAAGGTAATATTTCACTGACATTCAACCAAGGACCATGTATGGATATAACCTAGAACCTCTGCTCAGATGTAGCCTGTGGTAGCTCAGTAACCAATTGGTTTCCCAAAGTGAGGGGAACAAGGACTATTTCTAACAGGA
>REGO01001167.1:77830-114856 GCA_010120015.1 Rhombomys opimus
TCCTGAGTCCACTCTGGTAGAATTTGCCGTAATATTTCAACTTCGAGAAAATCAATTCATAGCATGAGTCTTCAATGACTATCTTCACTTAAGCTGAAAGAAACCCTTCCTTCTTTAAGTTTCTCATCTTAGATATTTTGTCAGAGTTAACAGAAAATTGTATATAAAAATTTCATATGAGTCTCTGGGAAAGGAGAGGTATAAATAAAAATGCATAAAGTCATAAATGCAGAGATGTTTTTAGATTTCAAGATGAAAATTAAGGAGTGTAAAGTAATTCAAATTTACAGAAGAAAAGGCTAGTAAAAAATACAGAAGTTAGCTAGCAGAAACATGTATATTATCACTGACTGTGGCATGCTTGGTAACCATCCCTTTAATCGCAGCAACTGGATAGGTAGAAACTGGCAGATCTCTGAGTTCAAGGCTAGCCTGATCTATGTAGCAAGTTTCTGGCCACACTGGGCTACAGAGTGAGAACCTGTCTCAAAAATATGAACTAATCTACCAACAAAAACACTAGCATATGATTTAGTGAACAGACAGAGGATTTTAAATACAAATGATAGAGCAAATGTATAAAGAATCACATCTTCTGCAACTCTAAAATATCGTTACCTGTTATTTCAAGTCACTAATTCAAAGTCTCTTACATTACTTTGCATGCACAAGATAGCAGTGGATCTAATTGCCAGAACAGATTATTTTCCATTGTTCTATAAACCTCACAGACATAGATAACTGAATCTCCAGGCTCTAATCCCTGGGTGGGGTGGGGTGGGGCAGAGATCAAAGAGCTAGCCATTGAGTTCATATCAGAAATAGTCCCTTTTCCCCTTACTAGGGAACCCACTTGGATACTGAGTTACCATGGGCTACATCCGAGCAGGGGTTCTAGGTTCTATCCATACATGGTCCTTGGTTGGAGAAACAGTCTCATAGAAGACCCCTATGCTCAGATATATGTGGTCCTTGTGGAGCTCCTGTCCTCTCCAGCTCATACTAACTCCCCCTTCCTTCATATGATTCCCAGCACTCTGCCCAAGGTTTGGTTATGAGTCTTAGTATCTGCTTTGATACACTGCAAGGTAGAGTCTTTCAGAGGCCCTCTGTGGTAGGCTCCTGTCCTGTTACTTGTATTCTCCTACATCCAATGTCCATCCCATGTGTCTTTCTAGGTGAGGGTTAATCATCTTACCCAGTGTCCTCTTTCTTGTTTATCTACTTTAGGTGTAGAGATTTCAGTATGTTTATATAGACCTATCTTATAGGTCTATATAAGTGAGTATATACCATGTGTGTCTTTCTCCTTCTGAGATACCTCACTCAGGATGATCGTTTCTAGGTCCCACCAATTGCCTGCAAATTTCATGATTTCCTTGTTTTTAATTGCTGAGTAGTATTCCATTGTGTAAAAGTACCACAATTTCAGTACCCATTCTTTCGTTGAGGGAAATCTGGGTTGTTTCCAGGTTCTGGCTATTACAAATGAAGGTGCTACAAACATGGTTGTTATATGAACTGTTAATTTAGACTTTTAGTACATTGCTTTTAAAAAAGAGAAAAATGCTATTTCAATCAACATATGGAATTTGCAATTGATGTAGCTTGATTATATATATATAATATATATATATAAAATTTAAAATTATCTAAACCTTTTATGAAATGAGCCCATAAAATAACACTGTTTGACTACACATCTCTATGCATGAATTATCTCAACCAATGATCATGGTAACTCAGAGTCAGGACTTAATCACACTCTGTCCTGTCACACTGGTTTAAATCCAGTTATACCCACTGTTCTGAGAGGAACCAGATGCTCTTAGAGTAATCTACATTTTATGTGCCCCTAAGTGATTAATTGATGAAGTTTTTTATGATTTCTAAAAGAGGTCTACGGAGAAGTGCTTTATATCACTTAAATAATGATCTGTGAAACACACCAATGGAATGGAATGCTAGTAAATACTTTTCATTGGAAAATGAACTCATCAAATTAAGTTTATTATAACTAGTTGTTACTAGATCTGATGTAAATTTGGTTTATCTACTTCATTTATTTATTTATTTTTTTTAGATTTCACATACCAGAAAATATTTAAAATAATCTGCAATAGCATGCTTATCTTTCATTTCTTTTTCATCAAGACACATCAATAACCAATTCATATGCTCACTTAACTAGTATTCCTCTTTATTTAAAACTGTACTAAGACTGAATTAATAGTGCATACATCATTTAAAGTACAACTTGTTCATAACTTCAAGATGATTTTAAAATGTTTACAGAAATGCAAAAGAGCTGAAATGAAATTAAATCTCTGAATATCTATTAAATACAAAGAACAAAATATTTTCCCAGGAATTTCATTTTAGTAAGTTTGAGTTTATTAGGTATTATAGACACTATAGAAAAAGCAGCACAACCTTTAATTGAACGTTAATGCTCAAAATCCAACATGTTTATTGCCTTCATATTTTATTTTATTTTTGTCTAGAGTTGTTTAGAGTTGCACTCAGGATTCTGAGCTTTAACTAACACCCTCTCCACCATGTTGAATCCATGAGTACTTGTGATGGTTGTTGGTAGAGTTCTACTACCCTTTCATTCCATGTAGAACCGTTGAGAACATTGCTTGTAATAACAGGGGAAACTGATGTTTTCAGTCCAAGGAGAGTACTCTTCTTCCCTGTTCCAGGGACTAGGTGTGTGCATTACTTCACTTTCACTTTCTTTTGGTGTTTTTGTTTGTTTGTTTGTTTGTTTGTTCGTTTGTTTTTGAGACATGGTTTCTCTGTGTAGCCTTGGCTGTCCTGGACTCACTTTGCAGACCAGGCAGGCCTCAAACTCCCAGAGATCCGCTTACCTGTGCCTTCTTGAGTTCTAGGATTACAGGCATCTGCCCCCATGCCTGGCATTACTTCACTCCTATTAACTGAATTTCTTTTGTGATCCGTTATACTTGAGCCCAATCTTCAAAGATTCATATTCCCTTTCTATTCTCTTCTCCCTGAGAAGTTAGGTTTCATGACTCAAAAAAGGCAAAATTCCTACTTTTCTGGAGTCAGTTTCTCAGACCCAAGCAGCCTTTCTCTGTACTTTGTGAGTTTTGATAATGATGGGATGTAAAAAGTCACTATTTAAAACATCACTGTGCTAACTTTTGTATAATTGGTATGGTTTAATCCTGTGATCCATGTGTCTGTATTGACATTATAGACTATAGGATCAGAATGCTTTAAAAGGAGTTAACAGCTCCAATCCTTTACACTAGTAAATAATTAAAATATGATGTCACTGAATAATAAACAGTCAGTCCTTGGGCATATAAAAGGAACAAAAACTTAGTTATTCAATATGAATCTTAGTATTTTCTTGTCTTTCCTAAAAATGATACTATGGGAACTTTAAAATTTGTTTGTCACACTTATTTTTAGGACTATAAGTCATATTACTGAATATATCAAATTACATCACATAAAATTTAAATTATATTTTTATATGATAACCCTTCCATATCCATAACATTTCTACTATACAGAGAAAGAAGGGGGAAGATACTTTAAGGCATATATGTGCTGGATCTAAAACATAAAGATTTACTAAAAGTCCAAAGTAAGATGTTTGTGTTAAAATCTTAAGTATTCATGATAAATATTCACTATTAACTGATTGTTACCATAAATCATTTCAAAAGCTAACTATTTAAAAACCAAACAAAAAGTGCATTAAAAATTCACTATAAAAATAAACTTAATGGTAACAAACCTCATGCCCTCAAAAGAAACTGAAAATAGAAATGTTATCTTCTGAGAAATACCCTTTTGAAAACTGCACTTAAAAATAAAAGATACAGACACCCTTCATGATGTGCTCTTTCTATTAAGGCCTGTTTCACGATATGATTCCATCACCTAAGAGGAAGCAACTACGGAAAATTTATACTCCTCAAAGGCTTGCAATCAACAGCTGATTTTCTTTTTTTCTTTTAATTAACAGCTGATTTTCTTAGCACAAAATCTTTTGTCCTTCCTGTTCCCCACATCCTGCAATATATTCTTGGCACTAGTTACCTCTGCCTTGTGTTCACAGTTACTTTTCCCTCATTACACAGTCCGTTCATTGGTGCATTCCAGTGGGAAAAAAAGTCCCCTTCAAGAACTCTAGCAACATACTGATGTCTGACAGTCTAAGGTGTCAGAAGGGTGACTGGCTACAGCCTATGAACGTTCTGATGAAAAACAACATGAGACTCAAATAGCAAAATTTGAATTATTGGGTTATCATTGTAGAGCTACATATACAAAAGAATAAAGAAAAACCTGGAGGTGAAGTGTCTCAGTTTAGGGGCCACAAATAAGTGCAGGAACTTTGGAGAACATGTGAATGGGAAGGAAGGAAGAATAGGACATGTTTATATTAAATGTTTAGAAGACATAGAAAGAGGCATCTCCATAAATTCAGACTTACTCTCCTCTCCGCGTGCCATTCTGTAAACTTTATTACTAAATTTAATATTATTATTATTATCAGTAGTAGTAGTACTGGTGATGGTGGTGGTTTTTGCCTTCATGTATGACTATGTATCACATGTGTACCTGGTGCCTATGCCGGTCAGCAAAGCGTGCTCCAGAACAAGAGTTACAGATGGTTGTGGGTCGTGGCTGTGGGTCTGAAAGTTCTTGTCACAGCTAAGTCATCTCTCTAACCCTTACATCATTTTAGTTAAGAAAATCGGGGTTGAACAAAACAAATACACATAGATATACAGATAAAAACTTGCCTGTAGCTTATTTTCTTCAATAATTACTTTATTCTACATGTTAAATGAAGTAAATATCATAACTTCATTATTATTTTTCACACATGAGATTTCTGTTCACTAAATAGATTTAAGGCATTTATGAGGAAAGAAAAAGCTATATTTATTTTTAAAGTATTATTTTATTACAACATTGTTTTATCTTTTGAAATGATATTTGCCTCATTTCTCCACCACCTTTCCCAGCATACAACATCATATGTATGTGAATATAGATAAATATATTATGTAAGAGGAATATACATATCCCTTATGTAAATAAAAACTCCTCAACTCTTACATGAAGGAGAAAAATCTCATGGCTCCTCAACCCTAGGCAAAGAACTAGATGCAACTCATGAATGCTGAGAGTGAAAGAAATAGTCTTTCCTATGGACTAACCTGCTCATTCCAACTAACCTAACCCTATCCAAGCAGGGTAACCTTATAATGTGTGCTGAGCCCTAAGATCACATGTGTTCGTTCTCCTTTTGCTTCCTAAAGAAATCATATATCTTTTGCAGCATTTGTTCCACTCATTTACATGCAGACACTTTATACATCCAAGCAGGGTAACTAATTATATATGTATAAATTATGGGTCATATATATATACATATATATATATGCATATATATTGTGGGTGAAATATTGTAATAGATGATACTTTTTAGAGAGCATTGAAGCATATATCTTAAATATATGCTTGTGTTCAACAAAGTAATTTTATGGGAAAGTGCAATTTGCAAAGCTTGAGATATGTAGTTACCCTGCAAAATTATGTATTCATGTTTTGAAAAACCATGAGGATCAATATGAGTGCCACAATATTTGAACCTGCCAAATAAATTTGCATGTGTTGTTTCATAATCATCCCGTTTATAAAATACAGTGTTAAATATTTCTACTCTGATATTTTATTTCTTTGAGTTATTGAACCTTGTACTTTGTGCCACCTAGAACAATTTCCCACTGTAGGAAATTTCTGTTCCCTTCGAGTGCCGTGGATTTGGCTTTATTTGTGCTATTCCATAGGGTGTGAAAGCAATCTGAAGACCAGCGAGCAATGAAGTCTACTGTGTACAGTTATGAGTTCTTCATTTTCAATGCTGCCAAGCCTGTTTCATTGTTTTGCTTTCTATTATTGTTCTCCTGGTATTTCCAGCTTTGTTTTGGCTCATCCCTCTTGGATATTTATAAAAGAGTTAGACATTAAATTAAATGCTATATATTTCCTTCCACATAGAGTTAGCCAAGGGGTCATAGCTATATTTTCATATTTTAGGGTTGATTTTTGCAGTCAGTTGTCTTAGAACCAGCCTAGGACATTAAAATATTTTATCTTTTATTAGAAAATTTTAACATTTACTACTTTTGTTTTACTCATATTTCAGAAATCAAATCTGTTATTAAACACTAAGAATGGGCTGGTTAAATGTCTGTAAAATGTAAACTGTGTGTTCCATATCTCACTCTAAAGGAGATAAATTTAAAATCACGGTAAAGCAGCAAAACATGTTTATTTCCATTCTCCTCTACCTACTGTTTAAAAACAACTCTTACCATATTTCCCCACATATCCTAGACTTCTCAGGTTGATTTGTGAAGTCCTTTGGGCAAGCTTGTGTCTCCTCATCTTTCTTTCCCCTTCCACTTATCTTTCAATAATAAATGCTTGGCTAGTCAGAAAAATAAAGACACAAATGATATTTACAAATGACCCAAAATACTGACTAGGAAACCCTGGTGATCCAGAAGTAATCTTATACTAATTTATAATCACTTATGATTTTATGTTGAGAGAACTCATAAATAAAAACTGAAGTCATCTGTGGTTTTCAAAGGAAGGTAACACCCTTTTCAGCATCACATAAAATGGTACTTACATCAGACTGTGGAATATCTTTACAAAGAATCAGTTTATTTCTTTAGGTCTGCTTCTGTCAGGTAAATATTTCATGTAATCACTTCCACTGCTTTGACTGTGGGTTTCTATTAGAGCAAATATCAAGCTGGATCATTGTTCCTTTATTTAATAGAGCTAAATATATATTCTATTCCAGTTGATCACTGGACCAAATCACAGGCCAGTCAAAATCATCAGGACAGTGAAAATAAATAAAACAAGCAGATCATTCCTAAATTGTTCATGAAATTCTAAAATACAAGGAATACTAGCTAGTGATAAGAGCCTCCTTCGGAAGAGGGGAAGCACCAAGAACCAAAGCACATACGCCAGTAATTATTTTGATCAGTTTTCAGCTCAATTTACTTCTTCACATTATTTCCTGACTTCCTAAAGGAACAGACAGCCAATGTGTCAAATCATGTTCTTTAATAAGTACCTGGCAGTTCTCTTTTTCAATATATATTTAAACAATTTCCAGCCTTTCAAGAAACTCTTTTTTTTTCTTGATATCACATGAGGCATAAATTCAGTTTCTTTATTCATTTGTATCTTGGAATATTTTCACTTATAATGAAAGAAAATGATTTTTTAAATAATTAATTTATTTTTTAATATTAGTTACAGTTTATTAACTTCATATACTACCTGTATACCGCTCACTCATTCCCTCCCAATCCCACCCTCCCTTCCTCACCTCCCTGCCCCTTTCCAAGTCCACTGATGGGGAGGACATTCTGCCCTTTCATTTGACTCTAGCTTATCAGGTATCTTCAGGCCTGGCTGCAAAGTCCTCCTCTGTGGCCTAGCAGACTGCTCCTCCCTCAGAGGGGGGAGGGTCAAAGAGCCAGCCATTGAGTTCATGTAAGAAATAATCCCTGTTCCCCTTACTAGGGTACCCACTTAGATACTGAGCTACCATGGGCTACATCCGAGCAAGGGTTCTAGGTTATATCCATTCACGGTCCTTGGTGGGAGATACAATCTCATAGAAGACCCCTATGCCCAGATATATGTGGTCCTTGTGGAGCTCCTGTCCTCTCCAGCTCATACTAACTCCCCCTTCTTTCATATGATTCCCTGTACTCTGCCCAAGGTTTGGTTCTGAGTCTTAGTATCTGCTTTGATATACTGCTAGGTAGTCTTTCAGAGGTCCTCTGTGGTAGGCTCCTGTCCTGTTACTTGTTTTCTCCTATATCCAATGTCCATCCCATTTGTCTTTCTAGGTAAGGGTTAATCATCTTACCCAGTGTCCTCTTTCTTGTTTATCTACTTTAGGTGTAGAGATTTCAGTATGTTTATCCTGTCTTATAGGTCTAGTGCCCACTTATAAGTGAGTATATACCATGTGTGTCTTTCTGCTCCTTGGATACCTCACTCAGGATGATCTTTTTTAGATCCCACCATTTGTCTGCAAATCTCATGATTTTTTTATTTGTTTGTTTGTTTTTTCTAGTTAGAAAATACTTTTATTACCTCAGAAAAAGTTTTATTCATTCAGTGATTATCTCTCAGTCTCTTTTTTCTTTTTTTTTAATTATACTCTATTTACTTTGTATCCCCCCTCTAGTTCCCTCCCTCCTCCCCTCCCAATCCCTCCCTTCCTCCCCAGAGGAAGACAATGCAACCACTCCTGATGAGACCTAACACACTAGGATCAGAAGGAAGAAAAAGAAACCCTACCCTACGAGTGGACATAGGGAGGGGAGTGTGTGGATTTCCTTGTTTTTAATTGTTGAGTAGTGTTCCATTGTGTAAAATTACCACAATTTCTGTATCCATTCCTCTGTTGAGGGACATCTAGGTTGTTTCCAGGTTCTGGCTATTATGAATAAAGCTGCTACAATCATGGTTGAGCAAATATTCTTGTTGTGTACCTGAGCATCTTTTGGATATATGCCTAGGAGTGGTGTAGTTGGATCTTGAGGAAGTGATATTCCTAATAGTCTGAGAAAGTGCCAGATTGATTTCCAAAGTGGTTGTACAAGTTTGCATTCCCACCAGCAATGTAGGAGGGTTCCCCTTTCTCCACAACCTCTCCAGCATGTGTTGTCACTTGAGTTTGTTTTAACTTTATTTTTCTTTTTAGTTACATTTTGTTAACTCTGTGTCCCCACTGTATCCTGCTCCCTCATTCCCTCCCCAACCCCACACTCCCTCCCTGGTCTCCTTCCTGCCCCTTTCCAAGTCTACTGATAGGGAATAACCTCCTCCCCTTTCATTTGACCCTGTTTTATCAGGTATCTTCAGGGCTGGCTGTAGAGTCCTCCTCTATGACCTAACAGGACTGCTCCTCTCCTGGGGGGTGGGGGGGAGTCAAGGAGCCTGACCTTGAGATCCTGTTAGAAATAGTCCTGTGTCACTTGAATTTTTGATCTTAGCCATTCTGATGGGCATAAGGTGAAATCTCAGGGTCGTTTTGATTTGCATCTCTCTGATGGCTAAGGACTCTGAGCTTCTCTTTAAATATTTTTCTGCAATTCTATATTCCTCTATAGAGAATTCTCTGTTTAGCTCTGCACCCCATTTTTAATTGGATTGCTTGATTTATTGCCTTTTAACTTCTTTAGTTATTTATATATGCTGAATAGCAGCCCTCTGTCAGATATAGGGTTGGTGAAGATCCTTTCCCAGTCTGTAGGCTCTCCTTTTGTTCTGACGATTGTGTCTTTTGCTTTACAGAGCTTTTCAGTTTCATGATGTCCCATTTTTTGATTGTTGCTCTTAGAGCTGTGCTGTTGGTGTGCTGGAGGTATCTCCATCCCTGATCTCAAGTGGTACTACAGAACAATAGTAATAAAAACTGCATGGCATTGGCATAGAAACAGAATGGTGGATCAATGGAACCGAATAGAAGACCCAGAAATAAATCCACACACCTATGAATACTTGATTTTTGACAAAGAAGCCAAAACCATTCAATGGAAAAAAAGACAACATCTTCAACAAATGGTGCTGGTCCAACTGGATGTCTACTTGCAGAAAAATGGCAATAGATCCATGTTCATAACCCTGCACAAAACTAAAGTCCAAATGGATCAAAGTCCTCAACACAAAACCAAATACACTAAATCGGTTAAGAGAAAAAGTAGAGAAGAGACTAGAACTCAAGGAACTCTTATAATCCTTTAAAATTTTTTCTAACACTCATCATGCACACATGCTTTATTTTCTGTGGAGGGCAGAACAGAATGATTTTGTCTCCTGTAGCTAACTCACATCCTTAACTCATTCTGATTACTATACAGAAATGCTGTAGTGTGTAAGTCTTGTCTCTTCTTTGTGCTTTCCTAAGTTAAAGTCATTTCAAATTCTTCTTCTGGCATAATATAAGTAAGTAGCATGTAAATAGAACAATTCTTTTTAAAGCAAAACTACTAAAGAAAAACAATGCTTACCAGTCATCAAAAGGTAGTCTCTTTAAGAAACTGCTAAATCTTGCTTTGACATAAGGAGCTCTGTCTAGAAAACTGGTAACATTTTGAAGTCAGTTCTCTTTCGAATTCATGAACTCTTTTATATTAGTAGTTGTTGTATACATATATGTATATATAAATATAGCCTGATCCGTCTGTATATTGTTACTTTTGTTTTTGTTTCCAGGGCTGATCATCTGGTACTAGCTAATCAGTTGATGTGCTCTTCCCTGAGAAAGGAATTTGTCCCACCCTCAGGTGCCTGTATTACTTTGTGTAAGGTTGAGGCCTTTCGGACGCTCCTTGTCCACTTGGACTTTGCTGTACTGTTAGCCTTATTCAGTTCAAGTTTAGGCAGTCATGTTGCTTAAAGTTTATATGTATAGCTTCCTAGGACACAGAGTCTCACATCAAAATTCCTGTTCCTCTGGCTTTTAGAATCTTTCCAACTCCCCCTTTTCCTCAATATTCCCTGAACCTTAGTTGCAGATGCTGTCTTGCAGATGTATGCATTGGGAATGGGCTCCATAATTTGGTATTTGATTGGTTGTGGTTTTCTGTAATGGTCTCTATCTGTTGCAAACAGAAGAATTGTTTTTCAATTTGAAAAATTTATTTATAACAATATATTCACTTTATATCCCAGCTGCAGGCTCCTCCCTCATCTCCTTTCAGTCTCACCCTCCCTCTTCCACACCTGCATGTACCTCCCCTAGTCCACTGATAGTGGAAGTTCTCCTTACTTATTATCTTGCCTTAGCTTATCTGGTTTCATTATGACTGTCTGGATTTTCTTTCTCTGTGGCCTAGAAAGGCCACCTAGTAAGGCCAGGGAGAGGTGATCAAATAGTAGTCAACCAAGTACATTACAGTGACTGCCCCTGCTCTCTCTACTAGGGAACCCAAATGGAGACTGAGATGCTCATGTGCTACATCTGAGTAGGGGGTCTTGGTCCTCTCCATCCATCATCCTTGGTTGAATCATTAGTCTCTGAAGGCCCCCTGGGCCCAGATATTTTGGCTCTGTTGGTCTCCTTGTGGAGCTCCTGTCACCTCCTGGTCTTTCTACTTCCCCTTTCTTCCATAAGACTCCCTGCACTATGCCCAAAGTTTGGCTATGAGTCTCAGCATCTGTTTAATACCCTGCAATTAAAAACAAAGAAATCATGAAATTTTCAGGCAAATGCATGGAACTAGAAAAGACCATCTTGAGTGAAATAGCACAGAAGCAGAAATACACACACGGTATATATACTCACTTATAAGTGGATATTAGCCATATAATATATGATAAACATACTCAAATCTATAGTCCTAAAGAAGCTAAACAACAAGGAGAACCTTAGGGAAGATGCTTAATTCTCATTGAGAAGAGCAAACAGGAGAGACATTGGAAATAGGATAAGATAGGAAACAGAACAGGAGCCTACCACAAAGGGCCTCTGAAAGACTACCCATGAGGGTATCTCAGCAGATGCTGAGAAATATCCTTGATGAGTGGTTAAGGACTACACATATCTGTGGGTATAAGGACAGATATTTAGAATGTAGTTTAAGATTATGCTGAGTTAGAACAGTGACTATTTTTGGATCTCCACCAAGATCCATAACTACACTGTCTCTGGTCAGTTTCTAGGTTCTCAATAGCATGCTTGATTTGCCTCTTATTGAGTGAGCCTTAAGTCCAATTAAAGAGCTTTCAGTTACTGTAAAGCTATGTGTAATACTAGCTAGTACTAGCTTTCCTCAAGTCAAGAAGAAAACTGCATTTGTCTGAATCTTCTTATTTTACCAGACATTGGAACCTTAAAAAAAGTTTTCTAATGTTTAAGTTGGTCATTCAAGCAATCAAGCAATCCAAGAGCCTCCATAGCACCACCACCATCATTTATGCCTCCTGAGCACATGCAAAGGGACAAGCTAAGTTATTCAAGTTCACTGACACACTTTGGTATTTCCTCCCATGCCAAAAAGGCTAATGAGTGACTCTTTCTGATTCTCAATTTCTATTCTTCATGTTCTTATTTCTTCCTACATTGTATAAGGTTCTGTTCATATTAAAAATCTTTTAGTTAATTATAACCCCAATAGTTACAAAGTAACCTTTACTTACATGATCTCTGAAGTGATTCCAGGGGAATAATACTCTGTGAGTGGGAATTTAGCATGTATGGATTTAAAACTATTATTGATTTTGTTTACTACAATAAAAAGGTATTTAGTCCTCTATAATATGAAATGAAAAACAATTGCTTGAATGTTACAGCTTGTCAGTGTCCATTACGTTCATCAAAGATAACACATTTTTGTGAAATAAATGTTTACCACCATTAAGGACTTAGTTGTATATAAAGTTTAATAAATTGGTTGTTGCTATTTGCATAAGAGAAATCCCAGGAAGAAAATTATATTCATCAGTATTAATGCCTTGTTTAGAGTTTAAGTAGTAAGAGAATACATTATAAAAACTAAAGGAGAAGTAAAAGAAACTGTAGTCCATAGGGAGAAAAAAAGAAATATCACAAAGTGTGGAAAGACAGAAATCTCACCCTAAAGTCAGGTGGCCTTAGTGAAAACAGATAGTACCATCCAGACAAAACTACAGCTCTCTGAAGCTCACAGCCAGTCGCTAGTCTTGTGAAATAATCTTTTGGTTTGGGCAAACATTGGAGAAGAAATTCATGTTGTTACTCCCCTTAGGTCAGAGTACTGTGTCTGGTCACATCCTTAAGGGGAAACCTATTGTTTAAAACTGAGTAACCCTGAAAACTCTGGAAGTGGAGAACAATTATAAATGAGGAAAAAATGTTCACTCTTCAATACCCCCAAATTTAGAGATTGTCATGGCAGAGAGGCATGGAGAACATTAGAAACAGACGGTAACAAGATGAAAAGTATAAAATGGGCAGTAGTAGGTACTGCTCAAGCAGTGAAGACTACATGAGATAGTCCCATTCTTGGTAATGTCATCAACTGAAAATTACATTTGACTCTCACAGGATCATCACATAAATCCACCTCTGGTGTCACCTGTGATGGAGATCCACTGATATTGAGTTCAAGGGCATTGTAGCTCTACTAAACTTTACAGCATCAGTTACGTTTCATTCATTAGGAAGACTCGTGCTTATATGTATCAGTATTGCTACTGGCTTCCACACTCCAATGCACATTATAAACACTGACTGCTAGAAACAGTATAATACACAGGAACAGGAAGTGGGGAGTCCCTGAAGAGAGAGAACCAGCCAGACCTATAGAATAAGTGTGGTCTTAACTCATCCCTTTATTTGTTTATTCTTTTTGTTTATCTGTGGCTCTTTCTTGTCTATTTTTAACCTTATAATTCTTTTTTTAGGTTTCTAATTTTGTCTATATATTTTTATTATTTGAACAATTTTTCTTTCAATTTTATTAGCTGTGTTTTAATTTCATTCTACTCTATTTTAGCAGCATTTTGACTTTATATTTTATACTTTTATTTTGTAAAAATTTTGTTTTTTTGCTTTTTTGTACTTGTTATATTTATCTACTTATGACTAATTTACAAGTTTTCCTTCTTTCTTCTCTCTTCCTCATTTAGTTTTTCATTAATAACATTCTCTACTATTTTCCATTTTTCTTTTTATTTAGCCTTATTTCACTACTTTCCTTTTTCTAGTTTTATTCTGCTGGAAAAAATATGAAAGAAAAGCAATTTGAGCAAAATAAAAATAGTTTATTTCATCTTACATTTAACAGTCCTAGTCCATCATGTCAAAAATCATGGCAGGAATTCAAGTCAGGAACATGGAGGCAGGAACTATGACTTGTCACTGCTTATGGGCTAGATGTCTGGCTCACTCATGATGTATAGCTGTCTTATACAGTCCAGGAACACTGTCATTGTCTTGGACTGCTGTCATCAATTAATTAAAAGCAATGTGCCCAGATATGCCCAGATATGACCACACAGAAATCTGATGTAGGCAATTGCCCAGTCATGAATTAATTTTTTTTTTTTTTTTTACCAGATTCTAGGCCATGTCATGGTGACAATTAAAGCTAAGACATAGCTTTTCTATGAAACATTCTTTTAACTCATTAACATATTTCGATGATAAATATTTAACTTTATAGCACACTCAACAGTAGTTTCTTTAATTTATTCTTTGGCACATGGTTTAAATACTCCACTCATCAAAGAATAGGTTATACATAGTGAAAATGAGTAAACAAATTTCAGAGTTAATCAACACCTTAGATAAAAAAAAGAGCTAACAGACATTTATAAAAAACTACATCCAAAGGAATCATATTCTCAGCAGGCCGTGGAACTATTTTCTAAAATTGGTGGCATTTTAAGATATAATGAAAGTCTTAACAAATACATAAAAAATTAAATAATTTCTTATATCTTATCAGATCATAGTGGTACAAAATTAGAAATAAGTAACAAAAGAAATCTTACATAAATACTTGGAAACTGAACAATCTATTCTTTAATGACTAGTGGGTCATTGAAAACATTAGGAAAGAAATATAAAAGTTCCTAGAAACAAATGAAAGCGAAATCACAACTTAGCATCACCTCTGAGATAGAACAAAGGCAACACCAAGAAGAAAGTGTGTAGCAATGAGTACTATATATAACTAATCAAAGATATCTTAGATAAAGAAAATTCAATTTAATAGAATTAGAGATGAAACAGAAGACATTAAAATAGATTACAATGAAATGAAAAAGATCATCAGGGAATACCCTGGGGGATTAAATATTCAAGCACAAGTGTTTAAAAAATGAAGGAGTACTGTAAGCCTTATCCAAGAAGACTGTAAACGCAAGATGTATAGAAACTTAAAATTGTTCAAGCCAGGTTCAAAGGTCAGGTAACACTAGAAGATGATTAAGACAAATGTAGTTTTCTTTTTGCCTTGATGATGGCTAGGAGCTCACATATCTTAACAGTAACCAACAGCTCTTTAACTAGACTTAAGGCTCACTCAACAAGAAGGAAATCAGGCATGATACTGACAACCTAGAAATTAACCAGAGAGAGTGTAGTTACAGATCTTGGTGGAGATCCAAAAATAGCCACTTTTCTAACTCAGCATAATCATGAACTATATTCTAAATACCTGTCCTTATGCCCACAGATAAGTGTAATCCTTAACCACTCATCAGGAGGCTAGGTTAATAGCTCAGTCAGTAAATGCCTTCCATGGTAACAATGTAATCACACCACTGCAGGGGCATAGACAGGCAAACACTTGACCTTCATAACCACTGAAACTAGATCATTCAATATGTGCCAGGTTCGGCAAACAAATTCACATTTCCTGTCTTTCTTGTACAAGCATAGATGTGTATTGTACAGTCTCATCCCCAGACATCAAAACACATTAAAAAAAATACCGATGCCAAAAAAATCCCACAAGTAATAATAACAACTTCAATGACCAAGAGGTTTTGACTTTAAAAATTGAATTAAGATTCAGCATATGCAAATTGATGCATATAATATAGTACATAGACAGACCTAAGGACAGTAACAAGATCATATAAATGTATGTATGAAGAGGCCTAGGAAAAAGTTCAAATTATTAAGTGCTAAAATACTTGAAGAGTATAGGACTATAAAGAATAATTACAAATATTACAAAGGCTATATATAACAAACATTATACTCGGTGTGCAAGAACTTAAAGTATTTTCCCTAAATCAATAATGAAATAAAGTTTATTTCCCTCCCCAGTATTATTCAATATAGTGCTTGAAGTTTTAACTAGATCAAAAGCAACAGAAATGAGATGCTAGTAGAAATGAAGGAGTAAAATATCTTTATCTTCAGATTAAAGGTTTCATAATTAAAGATCCTAAAAACAACACACAAAAGTTTCTTAGTCTTAATAAAAACTCTCACAAAAAAATAGCTTCATACAGTATCAACATATAAAATAAATACTTTCCTATATAACAATCATCAAGATTAGTGGAAAAATTCCATTAAGACTATATTCAGAAAATCAAAACAAAGCTCTACATCCAACATAAATACAGTCAAAGAGATAAAAGACCTCCAGTGGCAGGGAATATGGACCCCTGGGCAAAGCATTCATTTCACAAGTGGAAGGACTGACATGAAATTCCCTCAAACAATATAGAGCTAGAAATAATAGTGTCTGTCTTCAAACCCAGTGCCTCAGTGAAAGACAGAGAAAAGAGAATATTCAGAAGCTTATGAAACATCTAGGCTGGTGTAAAGAGTATTAAAAATATTAAAAAACGAATAAACTAAAACTAACAAATCAATCAAACAAACAAACAAAAAAAACCCAAACAAACAAGGAATCACATGTCAAACAAGGTAGAAGGCAAGTACTAACATTGGAAGTTGTCATCTCACCTCCAAAGAATGCCTCCCATACTCTTTGGCAATCAAAATCCTTCCTCCCTCCCTCCTTCTGTGTCTTCATCCCTCCATCTCTCCCTTCCTTCAGATCCCTTTCTCTATTCTTCCCTCCTCCCTCTCTCTTTTTTATCTATCTATCTATCTATCTATCTATCTATCTATCTATCTATCTGTCTATCTGTCTGTCTATCTAACATCTATCTTACAGTACTGTTGTTTGTTATTTGCTTGTTTGCTTGTAGGTTTGTTGTGAACATTGGCCTACCCAAGGAGCTTCGTTTTGTCTCATTTTCTTGACTAATTTTAATAGTGTTGAAAGCTAATATGTACATATCACTAGGGTTTCTATTGATGTGAAGGCACACCATGACCACAGCAACTCCTATAAAGAAACATATTTAATTGGGGCTTGCTTACAAGTTCATAGGTTTAGTCCATTGTCGTCATGGCAGGAAGCTTGGTAACATGAAGGCAGACACAGTAATGGAGAATTAGCTGAGAGTTCTACATCTGGATTGATAGAGAGTAAGAAGAGAGAGGGACAGACTGAGCCTAGATCTAGAATCTGATGTCTCAAAGTCTACCCTCAGAGAAACACTTCCTCCAACAAGGCCACACCTCCCAATAATGTGACTCAATAATAACCATAGTACACTACAAAAATTAAAAAAGTAGTCATTAATCTCACCCAGCTATGAACTGGGAAATAATTCCTGATTTAAAGAAATAGACAGTAACCAACCACTTTTTGTTTTGACTTAAGGCTTATTCCATAACACGAAGCCAACAAATAGCACCATTAATGAGACCAAGAACATATGGCTATATTGGACATAGGCCTTAAGAGTGAACTTTCTGTTATTGATTTGCTAAATGTGGATTATATCTATCTAACCACAAATTTTCAAATACTGTAACAGTCCAAGGAAGTAGGAGTTAATATCACTATCACTTATTATGGAAGAACTGATATAGCATCAAGACATCTCTCTGTAATTATTAAAATAAAAGATAATTTCCTGTATCTTTTTGTTTAATCTGATAAAAATATAAATTGCAATTAAAATGAGAAATTTCACCATGGAGTAAAAACATATAATATGAGGAGCAGTGGAGCAACCTCTATATAGTATAAAAGGAAAACTTGACTTTGCTTATTTATTCTTTATATATTATTACTGAAGCTACAGTAAAAATCAATTTTTAAAATACACTCTCAGGAATGGTACTTAAAGAAAGCAGAATCAGATGCTTATGTGTCCTTCAAGTAAAATGAACACTTCTCACATATCCCCAGTTTCAAATATTTATATGACAATGAGAACTGGTGAATTACTCTTTTAAAGATAAGAACACTTCCTGCTTCTAATGTGTTGATGATGTAGAAAGACAGAAGATCCTTCTCCCAAACAATCCAAGGGAAGATACCCTATGCATTCTCTGCTGAGTAACCCAGTTTGGCTTTGAGATCAAACTCATCCCAGAAAGGCTGATACCATGTCAGGAAGCCAATATCACTTTGAGTTAAATGCCGTGTTTTTAAGTACCCTGAAGATATTCACTACCTTTCTTCCTGTATAACAAGATTAAAATACATAAATTATGCATGTTAAACACAGTCTACAGGACTTTATGTAATCTTCACAACAAACTAGGGATATGAGAAATAATAGTTTGTTTTTCAGTGTACAAACAGAAGCTCATTGATTCCTAGGAACTTAATCTATAATCCCAAATGGTCAAACATTAGAGCCAGGATCCAGGTACAGAGTTGATATAATACTTTGTGAATAGGGATCTAAATTGTCACTGCAGTATTCCTATTTCATTAGGACCAAAGCATGCATCTTATATCATGGGTCAAAGTAAACCCTCTATGGAGGGACATATGATAAAGACTTTTAGCTTTGTGGGACAGCTGAACTTTGACAGATTCTGAAACTACTGCTGGATAATGAAAGCAATCAGCCATGAAGTAATGGGTGCAGCTCTTCAATTAAAACATTAAAAGCTCCTTCTCTAGTCCACTGATAGGGGAGGTCCTCCTCCCCCTCTACCTGACCTGAGCCTATCAGGTCTCATCAGGAATGAGGTAGGACCAGGAGGAGATGAAGGGCGGGAGCTACAGCTGGGATACAAAGTGAATAAATTGTATAATATAAAAACATTAAATGCTAGCATCTAGCTAGAATTGACCTATGTTGGTAGACTTTATTTTTTTATTATTTTTTAATTTTTTATTAATTACACTTTATTCATTTTGAACCCCCTTGTGGTTCCCTCCCCCTCCAGTCCCAATCCTTCCCTTCCTCCACCCTCTGCATGCATGCCCCTCCCCAAGTCCACTGATAGAAGAGGTCCTCTTTTCCCTCCTTCTGATCCTAGTCAATTAGGTCTCATCAGGAGGGGTTGCATTGTCTTCTTCTGTGGCTTGGTAATGCTGCTTCCCCCTCAGGGGGAGGTAATTAAAGAGCAGGCCAGTTCATGTTCAGGAGACAGTCCCCATTCCTATTACAATGGAAACCACTTGGATACTGAACTGCCATGGGCTACATCTCTGCAGGGGTCTTAGGTGATCTCCATGCATAGCCCTTGGTTGGAGTGTCAGTCTCAGAAAAGACCCACTGTTCAGATTTTTGGTTCCATTGCTCTCCTTGTGGAGTTCCTGTCCTCTCCAGATCTTACTGTTTCCCACTTCTGTCATAAGATTCCCTGCACTCTGCCCAAAGGTTGCCTATAAGTCTCAGCATCTGCATTGATAGTCTGCAGGGCAGAGCCTTTCAGGGGTCCTCTGTGTCAGGCTTGTGACTTGTTCCCTTCTTTGTCCTTCTGATGTCCATCCTCTTTGCCTTTCTGGATAGGAATTGAGCATTTCAGCAAGAGTCCTCCCTCTTGATTAGTTTCTTTAGGTGTACAGATTTTAGTAGGTTTATTATGTATTATATGTCTATATGAGTGAGTATAGACCATGTGCATCTTTCTGCTTCTGGGATACCTCACTCAGGATGATCTTTTCCAGATCCCACTATTTACTTGAAAATTTCATGATTTCCTTGTTTTTTAATCCTAAGTAATATTCCATTGTGTAGATATAGCACAATTTGTGCATCCATTCCTCCACTGAGGGGCATCTGGGTTGTTTCCAGCTCCTGGCTATTACAAATAAAACTGCTACAAACATGGTTGAGCAAATGTCCTTATTGTGTACTTAAGACTCTTTTGGGTATATGCTTAGGAGTGGTATAGCTGTATCTTGAGGAAGCCATATTCCCAGTTGTCTGAGAAAGCGCCAGAATGCTTTCCAGAGTGGTTGTACAAGTTTACATTCCCACCAGCATTGGAGGAGGATTCCCCTTTCTCCACAACCTCCCTAGCATGTGTTGTCTCTTGAGTTTTTGATCTTAGCCATTCTGATGTAAGGTGAAATTATAGGGTCCCTTTGATTTGCATTTCCCTGATGGCTAATGAGGTTGAGCATTTCTTTAAGTTTTTCTCTGCCATTCGATATTCCTTTATTGAGAATTCTCTCTTTAAATCTGTAATCCTTTTTTAAATTGGATTACTTGACTTTTTTGCTGTTAAACTTCTTGAGTTCTTTATATATACTGGAAATTAGCCCTCTGTCAGATACAGGGTTGGTGAAGATCCTTTCCCAATCTGTAGGCTGACGTTTTATTCTGACGACAGTGTTCTTTGCTTTACAGAAGCTTTTCAGTTTCATGAGGTCCCATTTATTGATTGTTGTTCTTATAGCCTGTGCTGTTGGTGTTCTGTTAAAGAAGTTGCCTCCTGTGCCAATGAGTTCAAGGCTCTTCCCCACTTTTTCTTCTAAGCAGTTTAGTGTGTCTGGTATTATGTTGAGGTATTTGATCCACTTGGACTTAGGTTGTGTGCAGGGTGATAAGTATGGATAATTTGCATTTTTATACATGGAGACATCAAGTTAGACCAGCACCATTTGTTGAAGATGCTGCCTTTTTTCCATTGAATGGTTTTGGCATCTTTATCAAAAATTAGGTGAGCATAAGTGTGTGGATTTATGTCAGGGTTTCCTATTTGATTCCATTGATCCAACAGTCTGTCTCTTTGCCAATACCATGAAGTTTTTATAACGGTTGCTCTATAGTACAGCTTGAGATCAGGGATGGAGATACCTCCTGATGATCTTTTACTATAGAGAATTGTTTTAGAAATTCTGGGTTTCTTGTTTTTCCTAATGAAGTTGAGAATTTTTCTTTCAAGGTCTGTAAAGGATTGTGTTGGTAATTTGATGGGAATTGCATTGAATCTGTAGATTGCTTCTGGTAAGATGGCCATTTTTACTATATTAATCCTGCTAAGCCATGAGCATGGGAGATCTTTCCATCTTATGATATCTTCTAATTCTTTCTTCAGAGACTGGAATTTCTTTTCATACAGCTCTTTGACTTGCTTGGTTAGGGTTACACCAAGGTACTTTATGTTATTAGTGGCTACTGTGAAGGGTGTTGTTTCCCTAATTTCTTTCTCAGCCCTTTTGTCTTTTGTATACAGGAGGGCTACTGATTTTTTTGAGTTAATTTTGAATCCAGCCACTTTGCTGAAGGTGTTAATCAGCTGTAGGAGTTCTCTGGTAGAATTTTTGGGGTCACTCACGAATACTCTCATATCATCTGCAAACAGTGATACTTTGACTTCTCCCTTTCCAATTTGTATCCCCTTTGATCTCTTTCAATTGTCTTATTGCACTAGAAAGGACTTGAAGAACAATATTGAAGAGATATGGAGAGAGTGGGCAGTCTTGCCTTGTCCCTGATTTCAGTGGGATTGATTTAAGTTTCTCTCCATTTAGTTTGATGTTGGCTATAGGCTTGCTGTGTGTTGCCTTTACTATGTTCAGGTATGTCTAATATATCCCTGATCTCTCCAAGACTTTAAATATGAATGGATGTTGGATATTGTCAAATGCTTTTTCAGCATCCAAGGAGATGATCATGTGTTTTTTTCTGCTTCAGTTTGTTTATGTGGTGGATTACATTGATGTATTTCCATATATTGAACCACCCCTGCATACCTGGTATGAAGCCTACTTGGTCGTAGTGTATGATATCTTTGATGTGTTCTTGGATTCGGTTTGCAAGTATTTTGTTGAGTATTTTTGCATCGATGTTCATGAGGAAGATTGGCCTGAAATTCTCGTTCTTTGTAGGGTCTTTGTGAGGTTTAGGTACCAAGGTGACTGTGGCTTCATAGAATGAGTTTGGTAGTGTTCCTTCTGTTTCTATTTTGTGGAATAGTTTGAAGAGAACTGGAGCTAGCTCTTCTTTGAATGTCTGGTAGAATTCTGTACTGAAAACATCTTGTCCTGAGCTTTTTTTTGGATGGGAGACTTTTGATGACAACTTCTATTTCCTTAAGGTATACAGGACTATTAAATTGGTTTACCTGGTCTTGATTCAGCTTTGGCATATATAATCAGTAAAGAAAATTGTCGTTCGGGGCACGGCTGGGATACAGAATTAATAAAATGTAACTGATAAAAATAAAAAAATAAATAAATAAATAAAAGAAAATTGTCCATTTCATTTAGATTTTCAACTTTTGTGGCATACAGACTTTGGAAGTAACACCTAATTATTGTTTGGATTTCTTCAGTGTCTGTGGTTATGTCCCCCTTTTCATTTCTGATTTTGTTGATTTGGATACTTTCTCTCTGCCTTTTAGTTAGTTTGGCTAAGGGTTTGTCTATCTTGTTGATTTTAGTCAAAGAATCAGTTCTTGATTTCATTGATTCTTTGAATTGTTTTATTTGTTTCAATTTATTGATTTCAGCCCTGAGTTTGATTATTTCCAGCCGTCTTCTTCTCTTTGATGTGTCTGTTTCTTTTTTTTCTAGGGCTTTTAAGTGAGCCATTAAGTTGCTTTCATGAGATGTTTCGAATTTCTTTTAGAAGGCATGTAGTGCTATGAACTTTCCTCTTAGCACTGCTTTCATTGTGTCCCATAAGTTTGGGTATGTTGTGCCTTCATTTTCATTGAATTCTAGGAAGACTTTAATTTCTTTCTTTATTTCTTCTCTGACCCAGCTGTCATTTATTAGCAAGTTGTTCAGTTTCCATGTATGTGTAGGCCTTTCGCTATTTTTGTCATTGAGGTCCAGCTTTAGTCCATGGTGATCAGATAGAATACAAGGGATTATTTCAATCTTCTCGTATCTGTTGATTCTTGCTTTGTGACAAACTATATGGTCTATTTTGGAGAAGGTTCTATGAGATTCTGAGAAGAAGGTAAATTCTTTTGTGTTTGGGTGAAAGGTTTGGTAGATGTCTGTGAGGTCCATTTGATTCATGACCTCTGTCAGAGTTATTGTTTCTTTGTTTAATTTCTGTTTTGTTGACCTGTCTTTACTTGAGAGTGGGGTGTTGAAGTCTCCCACTATTAATTTGTATGGGTCTATTTATGGTTTAAGTTTTATTAAAGTTTCTTTTACAAATGTGGGTGTCCTTGCATTTGGGGCATAGACGTTCAGGATTATGATATCTTCTTGGTGGATTTTTCCCTTGATGAGTATGAAGTGTCCTTCCCCATCTCTTTTGATTAATTTTGGTTGAAAATCTATATTATTTGATATTAGAATGGCTATTCCTGCTTGCTTCTTAGGTCCATTTCCTTGGAAATCTGTCTTCCAGCCCTTTACTCTCAGGTAATGTCTATCTTTATAATTTAGGTGTGTTACTTGTATGCAACAGATTGTTGTGTCTTGTTTACGCATCCATTCTCTTAGTTTGTGTCTTTTCATTGGAGAATTGAGTCTATTGATGTTGAGGAAGATTAAGGACCAGTGACTGTTAGATCTTTTGATATTGATGTTGACTATGGTAGTGTGTTTGTGTGTTTGGCTACTTTTGGTTTTCCTGTAGTGAAGTTAATTCCTGTGTTTTCTTGAAAGTAGTTAGTTTTCTTGGGTTGCATTTTTCCTTCTAGTGTCTTCTGTAACTCTGGATTTATGTGTAGGTATTGTTGAAATTTGTTTTTGTCATTGAATATCTTGTTTTCTCCAGGTATGAGGACTGAGAGTTTTGCTGGGTACAGTAACTTAGGCTGACATCTGTGTTCTCTTAGGGTCTGCTTGATTTCTGTCCAGGCTCTTCTGGCTTTCATAGTTTCTGTTGAGAAGTCAGATGTGATTCTTATGGGTTTGCCATTACATGTTACTTGGCCTTTTTCCCTTGCAGCTTTTAGTACTTTTTCTTTGTTCTGTATACTTACTGTGTGATTATTGTGATGGGAGGATTTTCTTTTCTGGTCTAATTTATTAGCTGTTCTGTGGGCCTCTTGTATTCTTATAGGTCTCGCCTTTAAATTGGGGACATTTTCTTCAATGATTTTGTTGAAAATATTTTCTGGGCCTTGGAGGAGGGAATCTTCTTTTTCCTCTATTCCTATTATTCTTAGGTTTTGTCTTTTTGTGTTGTCTTGGATTTCTTGGATGGTTTGTGGCAGGAGGTTTTTAGATTTATTATTTTCTTTGATGGATACGTTGATTTCTTCCATTGTATCTTCCATACCTGAGATTCATTCTTCCATCTCTTGTTGTCTGTTGGTTATGCTTACCTTTGTAGTTCCTGTTTTCTTTGCTAGGTTCTCCCTCTCCATGATTTCCTCCATTTGTGTTTTCTTTAATTTTTCCAATTCTCTCTTCAGATCTTGAAACGTTTTGTTGATTTCCTTCACCTGTCTGACTGTATTTTCCTGTTTTTCCTTCAGTTCCTTCAGCTGTTTGTTTGAACATTCCTGTTTCTTTTGTTTCTTTCAGTGATTTAATCATTTCCTCTCTGAATGCCACGAACTGTTGGCTGCATCTTCCTGTATTTTTTTACAGATGACCATAATCTGTTTCATTATATCTTCCCCTAATTTTTTCTGCATTTTATTTGCTTCCTCCATTAACCTCTTCATAAGCATAGATGTAAGGTCATCTTATTGAATTTCACTTATGTTAGGGTGTCCAGGGCTACTTGCCCCTGGATAACTGTGTTCTGGGGATGCCATATTGCTTTGCCTTTTGTTGGTTGTGTTTTTTTCGCTGGCCTCTACTCATCAATCTGTCTCAGGTGTTGTCTGTTAATTTCTGGTTCCTGCTGGGTCCCAGGGTGGGGAGAATCCACTTGGCTGGTTTCTGAAGTTCTCCTCTGCTTTTTGGGTATGATCAACTGAATGGTGGTGCTTCTCTAGATTTTTCACAGTTCATTTCAAGTGTATGGACTGTGTGGTAACTGTGTTGTTCAGGAAGGCTTGCCTCTCATCAGGAGAGGTCCTGGTGATGGCTGCCCTGCTGCTGGGTTTCTTGCTCTGAATTTAGTGAGCTGCAGCTGTTGCTCTTAAGGTGTAATTATTGGGTGCAGCCATCTTGAAGAACCAGGGATTCCCACATTTTTTTCAGTTTAGCTAGGGATAACTGGTTGATCCTTGGAGCAGTATCTGAGCGCTACTGTAATGGTTCTCTGGCTTTTGTAGGTCTGAGGATGCAGCTGTGTGACCCAGTGCCCTAGCAGTACTCAATAATGGTGAGTGAGCACAGCGCTCATTCCTGCAATAGAAGGCTAGAGCCTAGAGTCTGCATGAATCCAGAAAGTCTTTTGGAGCTGGGTGTTCTGAGTGTTGGACCTGATGATCCCCCCACTGTGGGGTTTCCTCCTGACAGGGACACCCAGTCTTTGCTATGAGGACAGTGTTCTGTCTGTGATGGTGAGTAGAACCCGCAGGCACAGACTCACCTGGCTCTGCCTTTCTGCCTTTCTGGAGATTGGGTCCTTGACATCTGCTGAAACTGGGTAGTTTTTCTCGAGACCTTTTCGGGGTGGTGGTACCGGCTGAGTGCTCTGAAATCAGACCATCCGTTTCCCTCCCTGTGGGTTTGCACTCGACAGTGAAACTCAGTCTCTGGTGTCCTGGGGCCCACAGTTCTAGCTGGGGCAGCGAATCAGGCATGCAGGCAGGGCTCTGTGCCAGTGCCTGGTCCCCGGCTCTGGCTCTGGGCTAGCTCTTGGGCACCCGCGGATTCGAATCTTTTCCAGGGAATGTCTCAGTGACCTAAGGTTTGTCCCAATTGTTTCCTGCACTGTGGGGTTATTTCTCAACTGGAAATCACAGTCTCTGATGTTGTGGTGCCCACAGTTCAGTCTGGGACAGTGATCAGAGCACACTGGTGTGGCTCTGGGCTGGTGACCAAGCGCCTGGTGGAACCGGGATCTCTTTCATGGCTTAGCTGGTGACTTAAAGCTGATTGAATCCCCCACCTTGGGGTATCCTCTCACCTGGGAAACACAATCACTTGTGTTTTATGGCCCAGAGTTCTGACTGCTAGTCACTGTGTTGATCCTGCTGTGCTGCTGGTCAGAATGAGAATCATCCAGGTGCTGCCATCTTGACAAATCATGGGTAGATTTTATTAAACATGACTTCACAACATTTCACGAAATATTCGTTTTGGTAAACAATGAGTTAACTAAAAATTATTTTATACAGACAACTAAAATATTTTGTTCAGATGACATGTATTCTGCAAAAGGTTCTAAAGCCATTGGGGAGCCATTTTTCAAAGTTAGGTCAGAAACCATTCAGCATTGGTAATATAAAAGGCAGAGACTATTCTCAGTGGATCCAAGCTTATAGTGGGAATCAACTTCTGGTTTTCTCTTTATTAATATAACTATGCTTACTTATCCACATAATACTATTCTATAAATCAAATGTCTACTTTTTAAGACTTCAAATCAAAAGAGTAACTAACATGTTGGCACTGGGTTTGGAATGAGAAATAGATAAACAATACATGTATAAAGTCTAGTATGCATGTGTCACAAATCTAGTAGATGAACCATTAAATGGTTTAAATAGTAATTCAATAATTTTTACCAAAGGCATTTTTTTTCAAAACAAGGAGACTTCTTTAAATATTTAATAATGTTGGAGCTTTGTGCCCAGAACTGAAATATGGTGGGAAATAATTAATAGGATAAACCAACATTTAGTTGAGTGGAAGAAATCACAGGAGTGCCAGTAACTCCTGTTTTGATAATCTGAATTTATAGCCATCTTTGTGCATATATCAACTCATTTATAAGTGTGTCTTTATGTATACACAGAGATATGTGAAATGGCTACATATATTCATCTATCATACCTTGAGCTGTGTAAACTTCTATTATAAATATAGCAGATGATTTCATTTCATAATTATAGTTATAATTTTTTCAGTACAGTGTTCTCACAATATTATTAAAATTTCAGCTACTTTTTGTACATACTTTCTCTGAAATTAGAGATTAAATTCAATGGTAAAGTTGAGGTTATGTGTTACTGAATTTAAAATATTAAAGTCCACAGTGCCTACACTCTGCCCAAAGTTTGGCTATGAGTCTCAGCTTTTGCTTTGAAACTTTGATCAGTAGAGTCTTCAGAGGCAGACTGTGGTAGGCTCCTGTCCTGTTCCCTGTCTTCTCCTGCTTCCAATGTATTTTGCATTTGTCCTTCTGAATGAGGATTGAGCATCTTCCCTAGGGTCTTTCTTGCTGAATAGCTTCTTTAGGAGTACAGATTACAGTATGTTTTTCCTATGTTAAATGGCTAAATATCCACTTATAAGTGAGTATATACCATTTGTGTCTTTCTGCCTCTGGGTTACCAACAGAGCCATAAAAACTGAGTCCTGGGGGCCCTGAAGAGAATTATACCCCAACCAAGGACAATGTGTGGAAAGGAACTAAAGCCCCAGCTTAGATGTAGACCATAGACTCAGTCTCCAAGTAGGTTCCCTAATAAGGGGAGCAGGAGCTTTCTCTGGCATGAACTTAGTGACAGGCTCTCTGATAACCTCCCCCACAGAGGAAGACAATGCAACCAGTTCAGATGAGACCTGCAAGGCTAGCATCAAAAAGAAAGAGAGTAAGATCTTACCTATCAGTGGACTAGGGGAGGGGAGTAGGGGGAGAAATGGGAGGAAGGTGGGGTTTGGAGGAAACAAGGGAGGGGACACACTGGGATACAAATGGTATAAATTGTAATAAATGATAATAATAAAATTTTTTTAAAGTCCACAGTGCCTATAATTGGGAAAGTGTGTGTGTGTGTGTGTGTGTGTATACCTCATACAATAATTTTCCACTATGTTTCTTTCCCTTGCCTCCTTTCATCATTTTGAACTGATTTGTGACACACTTAGTTACTTAATGACATAGAACATGCTTAATTAAGTGTTTAATGCTATTCTTTTTTGATAGATTAGCAAACCTAGAAAGGTAAGAACAACATCATTTCTGTCCCTTGCTTTATTCTCAAGCACTACTGTGCAAGATAGAGAAATAACTTAGTAAATAAATGTGACCATTACTTGAAGCATAGATGGAAGAAAAAAAATTGTGTTAACAAATTATCTGCCCCCCAAAATCTACAGTTTGATACTTCATTTAACTTCTTGGATAATTTTTACATTTATTTCCTAAAGATATTTGATTTGTCATTCTTTGAGGAAGTGCACCAAAAAAGAAAATGGGTTTGTTTGGATTCAGCACAGTGTCAAAAAGGACAAACAGTTTTCTGCTGCAGCCAACTGACGTCATGGTATTGAAAATGCTCAGTTAAGCTTCTGATAAAGTATCAAGGAGATCACCAACCTCAGCTCCTAGATTAATAATAATGTTTTTTTTTATATTTGTATAGCAAATAGTTACATTTCCAAATAGTGCTTTCATACCTATCTTCTAAATTTAACCTTAGACCAATAGGAGTTTGAAAAAGGTGCTAGCTACATTTTTCTTTGCTGAGACATGAACATTCAGGATGAGAAGAGTTAATATCTTATATTGCATACATCTGAGATGATTCTTCTGGTCACGTTAGAAAACTGTATTCCATGACATAATCAGTCTCATAATGTTCACAAGTACTTAAGCTATGTGACTCAGCAGCCTAAACAGAACGATCCAGTTACTTATCATAGGTAAAAGACAGAATGATGAGAAATACGGACAGCATACACCATTGAGTTTTTGTTTAGCAGAAGAGTAACATCATCGTTGTTATTGGGTCATACATACAGCACAAACTGATAGGTAGCAAGGCCAGGTAAGTGTTGGCTGTTTTTCCAGCATTGGGACATATTAATCTCCATGGCTACATATGAAAATGTTGCTATAATATGAAAGGTTGTTTCGAGAAAGTACATCATATTTGTGATAGAAGGTAACTCAGAATCAGTCTCATTTTTCTGTTCCTCAGAGTACTATACAATATCCATTAAATTTATAAAAGATCTCTTCCATACTATTCATTTCAACTATGATGTTAATTTGTTGGGACAGTATAGACTAACATTTTTTCTTATAGACCTGAGAAGTTAGGGGGTGACAGACAGTATTTTTTTTTAAGTGACACATAAAAAGTTGTTTTGTAGGATTTCTTTTCTTCTCAACTCATATCTGAAACCTGCTCAAACATCTTGCAACTATGGAGAATGCAGCAATATGCCAAGAATAATAAAATCTTTCTATATTCCCCCTCTGCCATTTAATTACATCACATACATACAATAATAAGATAAGTTCTTTAACTTAATGAAATTTCCTTTGTGTACAAGAAAATTTTGTATAACATCTATAAAAGTTAATTCTTTTTATCCAGTTCATTTAAAAGATTTCCCTATCCATCTTGAATGATATTGTTGGAGTATTATTTGTGTAAGACCTATAAATAAACATTATATTAAGTACTATCAGAACTTAGCACTGAGTTGGCCTCTGGTTGTAGTATGGCTATCATTTGGATAGAGATTAACTTTGTCCCTCTAACTGAGAGTTCAATGTCCCATGAGTTTGAGTTTTGTAACTTCCTGAGTAGATGGCATGCCAAACACAAACTTAAAGGCTTAAACTTAAATTATGTAATTAAATCTTTATAATAAATTATGCTATAAGGAATTCTATTATCATATTTTATAAATGAAGAAAAAAAGGCTTAGAGAAATTCAGCCACTTCATAGGATCACAAATCTACCAAACAGGGCAAGATGGAATTATATTATATTATATGTAGTTTCACATCCATACTTATAATTACTCCATCATGCTACCTCAGTTTCACACATAGAATTCAGGCTCACTGTTTTGTTTTTCAAAGACAAATTTAGTAGCATAATCAGAACTTTTTGGAAGACAGTTTGGGTGCTTATAAGGGTATTATTTATTTAAATAATTTTGGAGGCTCTCCTATGAAAGACAAGTCATTGTGTTACTCAGATTTCTATTCTTTGGCTGTGTGTTAGAGACACAAAGAAAATAATTCCACATATATTATATTTTTTCAGGTTATTAATAATGGAACATATTCCATATTCCAAATGTATTCCTTGACAAATTTGCAGAAACGTTCTTAATAACAAACCTCATTTGAAAATCAAACAAACAAACAAGAAGCAGATGTAAGGTGGCATTGCCCACTGTATCTGAACAGCAGCAAAGCAGTGATTGCAGAGCAACCAACAGGCTCTTTTCTGAACTCCAAAATGCCAGTGTATGTGTTTTTCAGGTGAGACAAGAGCCCACAGGAGGGAAATGTGTGGGTCCAATCTCAATACCCCTACCTATCTAATCCCAGGAAAAGTCCCTAAGTTCCTGATGGCTAGTGGATTCAGTCTCTGGCCACCCACCCACTATTATCATCCAGCAGATACCTTCCTGGGCAGGAAGCTCCAACCTTGGGCCTCCTGACACTTAAGATCCACTGAAACAGCCCCAGCCACTAATCCAAAGCTCAAATCATCTCCCTAAGTAGACTGCCAGACTTCTGAGTTTATAGGTTCTCCAAAATGTCTGTGCCTGAGTACATTCTCTGGTCAGCTGGTGCTCATTAAACTTGGTGCAAGAAAACCACTAAAGGGGATGATGACAATGGGAAGACTTTCCCCCACTCTCTCCACACCCCCCACACACACCCTGGGCTCCTGAGTCCAGTTGGTTCTCAGAACTATTCATCTGAGGAGATCTTCTGGCAATTCCCTGAGACCAATCTACCAGTCTGAGACCATACCCACCAATCCAAGGAGGGCTCCTGCAGGAATATCCACCTTCCTGACCAGGGTTCTTTCCAAACCTCCCAAAAATCCAGTGGGCACCAGAAACTACCAGACAGTTCCAGAGACAACCAAATAGCTGAAGGCCAGCATAAAAACACAATCAACAAAAGCAATATGAACAAGAGCAATATGAATCTCGAGAACCCAGTTATCACAAGACAAGCAGCCCTGGATACCCTAACAAAACTGAGACACAAGATAACAATATTAAATATTTGCTTATGAAGATAAAAAGAGAGGAAAGGAATAAAATCCTTAATGAAGTACAGGAAGATGCAGCCAAAGAGACTGAGGCCTTTAGAGAGGAAATGAATAAATCACTCAAAGAAATACAGGAAAATATCAGCAAACAGGTGACAGAATGGAACAAATCACTTAAAGATATGCAGGGAAGTACAAACTAACAGGGGAAGGAAGTCATTAAAATGGTTCAAGATCTCAAGATGGAAATAAAAACAAAAAGGAAAGCACAAACTGAGGAAATCCTAGAAATGGAGAGCTTAGAAAAACAGAAAATACAGAGATAAGCGTGGCCAACAAAATATAAGAGATGGAGAAAAGAATTTCAGGTGTTGAAGACACAATGGAAAAAATTAATGTATCCATCAAGGAAAATGTTAAATCTAAAAAAATTCCTTACACAAAACATCTAAGAAATCAAGGACACCATGAAAAGACACAACCTAAGAATATTAGGAATAGATGAAAGAGAATATTCCTAGCTCTGAAGCCCAGAAAATAGTTTGAAAAATCATAAAAGAAAATGTCCCCAATTTATAGAAATACATGCCTTAATTATGTAAGAGGCCTACAGAACACCAAATATATTCGACCAGAAAAGAAAAATCTTCCTGCCACATAATAATCAAAATACTAAATAAACAGAACAAAAAAAAATATTAATAACAGCAAGGGAAAAATGCCAAGTAACATGTAATGGCAAACCTTTCAGAATCACACCTGATATTTCAGCAGAGACCATACAAGCCAGAAGTACCTGGGCAGACATCTTGCAAACCCTAAGAGACCACAGGTGTCAGTCCAGACTACTATCCCCAGCAAAACTTTCAATCACCATAGATGGAGAAAATAAGATAGTCTACCACAGAACCAAATTTAAATAATATATATGTGCAGACACAGCCCTTCATAAAATACTAGAAAGAAAACTCCCACTGAGGAGGTTAATTAACCCCCTCCCCCCCCAAAAAAAAAACACAGGATATAAATAACTTCACTACAGCAAAACCAAAACAGACAGGCACACAAAAGCACTACTACAACCAATAGCAAAATAAAAGGAAAAAACAGCCACTGGTCATTAATATCTCTCAACATCAATGAAAACTCTCCTATAAGAAGACACAGATTAACAGAATGGATGCATAAACAGGACCCATCATTTTGCTGCATATAAGAAACACACCTCAACCACAAAGATAGACATTGCCTGAGAGTGAAAAACTGGGAAAAGTTTTCCCAAGCAAACAGACCCAAGAAGCAAGCTGAAGTGGTCATTCTAATATCTAATAAATTAGATTTTCAACCAAAATTAATCAAAGGATCTGAGGAAGGACCCTCTATATCCATCAAAGGAAAATCCCAGCAAGATGACATCTCAATTCATAATATCTCTTCCCCAAACACAAGGGCATGGATTTGTAAAAGAAACATTAATAAAGCTTAAACCACACATTAATCCTAACATATTAATTGTGGAAGACCTCAACACCCCATTCTCACCAAAGGGAAGATCAACAAAAAAGAAACTAAACAGAAATAATGACACTAATAGGTGTCATGGTCCTAAGAGACATCTACATAACTACCTAACTATTCGTCCAAAGAGAAATTCATGTATCTTTTTTTTTTCAGCACTTCATAGAACCTTCTCCAGAATCGAACATATAGTCGGTTCCGAAAGGAAACCTCAACAGACAGAAGATGATTGGCACAATCCCTTGTATCTTATCAGACCACAATGGACTAAAGATGGACCTCAACAACAACAGAAATAACAAAAAACCTTCACATGCATGGAAACTGAACAACTCTCTACTCAACAACAACTGGGTCAGAGACAAAATAAAGAAATTAAAGACTTCCTAGAATTGAATGAAAATTAACTCATAACATACTAAAATGCATGAGCCACAATGAAAGCAGTGCTAAAGAGGAAATTTCATAGCACTAAGTGCCTTCATAAAGAAATTCCAAAAATCTTATACAATCAATGTAACAGCATATCCGAAAGCCCTAGGAGAAAAAAAAAAAAAAGAAGCAGACATGCCCAAGAGGTGTATACAGCTATAAATAATCAAATTCGAGGTTGTAATCGATAAAAAGAACAATTCAAAGAATGAAGAAAACAAAGAGCTGGTTCTTTGAGAAAATCAATTAGATAGGCAAATGTGTAACCAAACTAATGGAAAGGCAGAAAGACAGTATCCAAATCAAAACAATCATCAATGAAAAGGGAGGAGGAACAACAACAGACACTAAAGAAATCCAAGGAATCATTAGCTCTCACTTCAAAAGTCTATGTGCCACAAAATTTTATAATCTGAATGAAATAGACAATTTTCTTGATTTATTCCATTTACCTAAGTTGAATCAAGATCAAGCAAACAAATTAAATAGTCTTATATCCTCCAAGGAAATAGAATCAGTCATGAAAATGTCCCTACTAAAACAAATCTTAGGGACAGATGGTTTCAGTGCAGAATCTATCAGACCTTCGAACAAAAGCTAATACCAATACTTTTCAAACAATTCCACAAAATAGAAACAGAAAGAACATTACCAAATTCACTCAATGAGGCCACTGTCACTTTAACACCTAAACCACACAAAGACCCAACAAAGAAAGAGAATTACAGAACAATTTTCCTTATGAGCAATGACACTAAAATGCTCCATAAAATACTTGCAAACTGAATCCAAGGGAACATCAAAAATATCATCCACCATGATGAAGCAGGGTTCATACCAGGCATGCGAGGTTGATTCAATTGATCCACCATATAAACCAACCGAAAGAAACATACCACATGATGATATCATTGTGTGCATAAAAACATGTGACAATATCCAGCATCTCTTCATGTCAAAATTCTTGGAGAGATCAGGGATAAAAGGCACATACCTAAATATAGCAAAGGAAATATACACGCATATAGACAACATCAATCCAAATAGAAACTTAGATCATTCTACTGAAATCAGGAAAAAGTGAAGGCTGCCCACTCTCACCATATCTCTTCAATTATAGTATCTGAAGTTGTAGCTAGAGCAATAAAAAACTAAAGGAGCTCAACAGGATACAAATTGGAAAGGAAGAAGTCATAAGTATCACTATTCATGGATGATATGATAGTATACATAAGTGACCCCCCAAATTCTACCAACGAACTCCTATAGGTGAAAAACACCTTCAGCAAAGTGGCTGGATATGAAATTTACACACACACACACACACACACACACACACACACACACACACATCAGTAGCCCTCCTGTATACAAATGACAAATTATCTGAGAAAGAAATTAGGGAAACAATACCCTTCACATAGCCACAAAAAACATAAACTATATTAGTCTAACTCTAACCAAACAAGTGAAATAGCTGCTTTTTTTGTAATCAAGTCATTGAAGAAAGAAATTGAAGAAGATATCAGAAGATCTTCCATGTTCATGGATTGGTAGGACTGGCATAGTAAAAACAGTAATCTTATCAAAAGCAATCTACAAATTCAATGCAATTCCCAACGAAATACCAACAGAGTTCTTTATAGACCTTGAAAGAAAAATGTTTACCTTCATATGGAGAAACAAAAACCCAGAATAGCTAAAACAATTCTATACAATAAAAGATCTTCTGGAGGTATTGCCATCTCTGATCTCAAGTGGTACTATAAAGCAAAAATAGTAAAAATGGCATAATTACTAGCATAGAAACAGACTGGTGGATCAATAGAATTCAGTCTAAGAAATAAACCCACACTCATATGGACAATTGTTTTTTGGCAAGGAAGCCAACAACACCATACAATGGAAAAAAGATAGCATCTTCAATAAATGGTGCTGGTCTAACTAGATGTCTACATGTAAAAAATACAAACAGATCTGTGTTTATCACCCCATGATAAATTAAATTATAAGTGGATCAGGGACCTAAACATACAACCACAGACAGTAAATCTATTATAAGAAAAAGTGGGGACGAGCCTTGAACTCATTGGCACAGGGGACAATTTCCTGAACATATCACTAACAGCTCAGACTCTAAGATCAGCAATTAATAAATAGGATCTCATGGAACTGAAAAGCTTCTGTACAACAGAACAAAACAACAGCCTATAGACTGGGAAAGGATCTTTATCCCTACTTCTGACAGAGTGCTAATATCCAAAGAATATAAAGAACTACAGAAATGAAACACCAACAAGCCAAATAATTCAGTTAAACCTGGGGTACAAAGCTAAACAGAGAATTCTAAGAAGGGGAATACTGAATGGCAAAGAAGTGCTTATAGAAATTATCAAAGTCCTTAGTCATCAGGGAAATGCCAATCAAAACTACTCTGAGATTCCATCTTCCACCCATCAGAACAGCTAAGAGACAGCATTTAAAAAAATTGATTTTGGTCTAACTATACATCTACATGTTGAAGAATGCAAAAAAAAATGTGTATCTACCACATTTATCACCCTGCATAAAACTCAAGTCCAAGTGGATCAAAGACTTCAACATACAACTAAGGCTGCTACAAACATGCTTGAGAAAATGTCCTTGTATATTTGAGCATCTTTTGGATATATGCCTAGGAGTGGTATTCCTGGATCTTGAGGAAGCTCTATTCCTAATTGTCTGAGAAAGCGCCAGATTGATTCCCAAAGTGGTTGTACAAGTTTACATTCCCACCAACAATGGAATAGGGTTCCTCTTTCTCCACATCATCACCGGCATGTATTGTCACTTGAGTTTTTGATCTTAGCCATTCTGATGGGTAGAAGGTGACATCTCAGGTTCCTTTTGATTTTCATTTCCATGATGACTAAGGATGTTGAGCATTTCTTTGAGTGTTTCTCTGCCATTCGATAATCCTCTACTGAGAATTCTCTGTTTAGTGCTGTACCCCATTTTTTAATTGGGTTACTTGATTTGTATAGCCAGAACCTGGAAACAACCCAGATGACCCTCAGTAGAGGAATGGATACAGAAATTGTGGCACATTTACAAAATGGAATACTACTTGGCAATATAAAACAAAGAAATCATATAATTTGCAGGCAAATGGTTGGATCTAGAAAAGATCATCCTGAGTGAGGTATCCCAGAAGCAGAAAGACACACATGATACATAGTCACTTATAAGTAGATATTAGACATATAATATAGGATAAACATACTAAAATCTATACTAAGCAAGAAGGATGACTCTAGGTAAGAAGTTCAATCTTCATTCAGAAAGGCAAACGAGATGGACATCAGAAGAGGGAGAAAGCAGGGAACAAGACAGGAGTCTACCACAGAGGGCCTCTGAAAGACTCTACCCAGCAGGCTATCAAAACATATGCTGAGATTCATAGCCAAACTTTGGGCAGAGTGCAAGGAATATTATAAGAAATGGAAGATAGAAAGACCTGGAGGGAAAAGGAGCTCACAAGGAGAGCAACAGAATCATAAAATATGGGCACAGGGGCCTTTTCTGAGACTGATATTCCCAACAAGGACCATGCATGGAGATAACTCAGAACCCCTGCACAGAAGTAGCCCATGGCAGATCAGTGTCCAAGAGGGTTCCCCAATAATAGGAACAGGGATCATCTCTCACATGAACTCATGGGCTGGTTCTTTGGTCACCTCCACCTGAGGGAGTAGCAGCCTTACCAGTTCATAGAGGAAGACAAAAAAGCCAGTCCTAATGAGACCTGATAGACTAGGGTCAGATGGAAGGGGAATAGGACCTCAATATCATTGGACTGGAAGAGGGGCATTGGAGAAGATGAGAGAGGGAAGGTGGGATATGGAGGGAATGAAGGAGGGGGCTACAGCTGGGATACAAAGTGAATAAACTGTAATTAATAAAAATAAAATAAAAATTTTAAAGAACACATCAACATAATACCAGATACACTAAATCTGCTAGAGGAGAAAATGGATAAGACCCTTGAACACATTCACCCAGGGGACAACTTCCTGAACACAACCCCAATAAGTCAGGGTCTAAGATCTACAATTAATAAATTGGACCTCTTGAAACTGAAAACCTTCTTTTTTTTATCAGTTACATTTTATTAATTCTGTATCCCAGCCGTGCCCCGAACCCTCGTTCCCTCCCAGTCCCTCCCTCCCTCCCTCATCACCACTGTGCCCCTTTCCAAGTCCAC